>JAJOOO010003967.1:0-17949 GCA_029582685.1 Solanum piurae | reverse complement strand
AGTATCCATGAGTTGAGGTTGATTTGAGTAGAGTCGAGGTGCGTATGTTTCCTTCTTTACAAGTTCAAGTTTTTATGTTATGTTCAGTATTCCCCTTACATGCTCATACATTCAATGTAATGATGTATTTGAGTATCTAGTGTTTTAAATGTTGTATATAAACTGCACTTTTATTGTCGTTTTATACTGCATTGAGTTGAGTATCCATGAGTTGAGGTTGATTTGAGTAGAGTCGAGGTGCGTATGTTTCCTTCTTTACAAGTTCAAGTTTTTATGTTATGTTCAGTATTCCCCTTACATGCTCATACATTCAATGTACTGATGTCATTTGGATTGCACCGTTTCATGATGTAGATACAGGAGCTTAGGGTTATCAATAGGTGATTCGTTGATACCATCTACAATTCTAGAGTTGTTTGGTGAGCCTCCTTGCTTACGGAGGATCCCTTATTTATCTTCATCTATTGTAGTTTATTAGGATGATCGAGGGTCTTGTCCCGACATCCCTCATAATATTATAGGCTTCATAGATAGATACTAGTAGTTCATGAGTCTTTTTCATTTTAGTTGTTAATGTTCTAGACTTGAGTTGCCCTTGGGGTAAGTTTGAATATTTCTTTGAACTATCCTAAGTTTATCTATTTGAGATATTGAGTTAAATCTTTTCATTGAGGTTTATTTGTTGTTGAGTAAGTCTTCCGCTGAGAGATGAGCCAGACCAAAGGTTCACTTGTGGCCAATAATGGTTCTCGAGTGTTGGCCACATCCTGGGTGTAGACTCGGGGTGTGACAAACTTAATATCAGAGCAAAGAGTTCAAGAGTCTTAGGGTGTCTATGAAGCCATGTATGTAGAGTTCTTATTTTCGGTGTGAAGTGCGCCAGATCTATAATTAGGAGGCTACAACATTTAGCAAACATTTCACTTCCTTCTTACTCTTTTGCATGCGATAGAGTTCAACTCTATAAGAGCTTCCGTCTGATTCATGAACACACGTATCTTTTCAGGCCATGCCTCAATGAAGAGTGTTCGAGATTGTCCTGCCAGGAGAAATGTTGATCCACAAGATCAAGAGGAAGCAAATGCACCCGAAGTACAACCCCCTCAAGGGGAGATCACTAATGCAGAGTTCCGGGATGATATCCGGACGTTGAGTCAAGTTGTGACAAGTCAAACTGGTCATCAAAGAGGGGTTCATCTGGATATGGCTGATACGTTCAGGATCCATAAGTTCTTGAAAATGAATCCTCTGAAATTCACAGGGTCAAATGTCACTGAGGACACAGAGAACTTTGTGGACGAACTGTAGAAAATGTTTGAAGTTATGCGCATTGCTGATGATGAGTGTGTGGAGTTGGTTGCATACCACTCAAGGGTGTTGCTAGGATTTGTATGACCAATGGAAGAAGAGCAGGGCTGAAGGGGCACCAATTGTGAGCTAGGATGTATTCAAAAGTTCCTTCATGGGGCATTTCTTCCCCCGCGAGATGAGAGAGGGAAAGGTAAGAGAATTTCTGAATCTTAAACAGGAATCCATGATTGTGCATGAGTACAGCCTCAAGTTCACTCAACTTTCCCATAATGCACCGGAGATTGGAACATATGAGAAGCAAGATAAGTCTATTTGTGTCTGGGATATCCTGTTTGTCAAGCAAAGAGGGTAAGTTTTCTATGTTGATAGGACATATGAACATAGCAAGACTTATGATCCATGTGCAGCAAGTTGAGGAAGACAAATTGAAAGATAGGGAAGAGTTTCGTAACAAGAGGTCTAAGACATCAGGTAATGAGTCCAGATAGCAGAAGACCAGAAATGTGAACCGGTCATTTTTGCAACAAAGGCCAATAAGGCATACACCATTAGCATCTATTGCACCTGCACCAAAGAACATACGTGATTTCAAGAATCAGAATTCACAGAACTTCAGATCTCGACCTACTCAATCTCAGGTTAGTGTGGCATAAGGGCCAATTGGACCCCTACCTGTGCTAAGTATGGTACAAACCACCCAGGACTGTGTCATGATGGCTCTAATGGCTGCTTCAAATCTGGTCAGACAGAGCACTTCTTGAGAGAGTGCCCTAAGAACAGGCAAGGTTATGGTAATTGGGACAATAAAGTTGAATCTTCTTCAGCGACTCCGGCCGACAAGATAGCACCTAGAGAATCTACTTGGGGGACATACAGAGGAGCAAACCATCTATATGTTATCACTAGTCGCCAAGAGCAGAAGAATTTGCTAGATGTTATAGGTATGATCAAAGCTCTTACTTCTAATGTATATGCATTGCTTGACCCAGGTGCGAGTCTATCTTTTGTGACTCTGTATATTGCTAAGAGGTTCGATATTCTTCCTGAGAGCCCTTCAGTGTTTCCACACCTGCTAGTGAGCCTATTCTAGCCGGGAGAGTTTATCGTGATTGTGTTATTTCTATCAATCACAAGGACACTATGGATGACTTAGTCAATCTAGACATGGTGGACTTTGATGTTATTCTAGGTATGGACTGGATTCATTCTTGTTATGCCTTAGTTGATTGTAGAACTCGAGTAGTAAAGTTCCAGTTTCCTAATGAGCCAGTTATAGAGTCGAGGAGTAGTTTAGCAGCGCCTAAGGGTCGTTTCATTTCATACCTTAAATCCAGAAAGTTAGTCTCTAAGGGGTGCATCTATCACTTAGTCTGAGTTAATGACTAGTGTTTAGACACCGCCTATTTAGTTAGTTCCAATTTTGAGTGAGTTTCCAAAAGTGATCTTCTCGGAGTCCCTCTTGAGAGAAAAATTGACTTCGGCATAGACAATTTTCCTAATACTCGACCTATCTCTATTAGTCCATATAGAATGGCTCCAGCTGAGTTGAAAGACTTAAAAGAGCAGTTAAAAAATTTTCTTGATAAGTGTTTTATTCGACCTAGTGTCTCACCTTGGGGCGCTCCGGTCTTATTTGTGAGGAAGAAAGATAGTTCTCCTAGGATGTGTATTGATTACCGCCAATTGAACAAGGTCACTATAAAGAATAAGTATCCTCTTCCGAGAATTGATGAACTACTTGATCAACTTCAGGGTGCCATCATCAGTTGAGAGTGAGAGAAAGTGATATCCCGAAGATAGTTTTCAAGACCCGTTATGGTCATTATGAGTTTCTCATTATGTCATTTAGCTTGACTGATGCTCATGCATCGTTCATGGATCTCATGAACAAAGTATTTAAGTTGTACCTTGATATGTTTTTTATCGTATTCATTGATGACATACTAATTTATTTGAGGAATGAGGAGGACCATGCTAGTCATCTCAAAGTAGTCCTCCACACTCTCAGAGATAGAGAGTTGTATACTAAATTTTCCAAGTGTAAGTTTTGGCTTGAGTCTGTGGCGTTGACACTCAGAAGATTGAAGCAATACAGAATTGGCCTAGACCCACATCTCCATCTGATATAAGGACTTTCTGAGATTGGATGGTTATTATATAAGGTTTGTCGAGGGGTTTTCATCTATTTCATCCCCGTTGATAAAGTTGACTCAGAAGACAGTGAAGTTTCAATGTTCTGAAGCTTGTGAGAAAAGCTTTCAGGAATCGAAAACCCGATAAATAATTGCCCCAGTGTTGACCCTAACGGATTGTACAAAAGGCTTTGTTGTGTATTCTGATGCGTCCAGAGTTGGACTTGGTTGTTTATTGATGCAGAATGGTAAGGTTATAGACTATGCCTCTATACAACTTAAGATTCACGAGAAGAATTACCCAACTCATGATTTAGAATTGGTTTCTATAGTATTTTCTTTGAAAATACGGTGTTACTATCTTTATGGGGTTCATGTAGATGTGTTCACCGATCACAAGAGTCTTCATTATGTTTTCAGTTAGAAAGAGCTTAAGTGCAGACGGAGGAGGTGGTTGGAGTTACTCAAGTATTATTACATATGTATTCTCTATCACCCAGGTAGGCTAATGTGGTTGTTGATGCTTTGAACAGGTTATCTATGGGTAGTAATGCCCATGTTGACGAAGGCAAGAAAGAATTAGCCAAAGATGTGCACATACTTGCACGATTGGGAGTCCGGCTGTTGGATTCCAATGAAGGTGGAGTGGTGGTGATGAATGGGACTGAATAATCAGTAGTGTCTGAAGTAAAAGAGAAACAAGACCAAGACTCTGTTTTGCTTGAATTGAAGGCAAATGTTTATAAGCAGAAAGTGATGGCTTTTGAACAAGGTCAAGATGGTGTGTTTCGGTAGCCCTTGTATCTCAAATGGAACCCAAACACATTAATGAAGAAAATGGAAGATGAGTCATGGATACAGGCAATGAAAGAAGAACTTAATCAATTCGAAAGAAATCAAGTATGGACTCTTATCGAAAGACCAAAGAACTGCTTAGTAATTGGAACCAACTGGGTGTTTCGTAACAAATTGAACGAAGACTGAAAATTAGTCCAAAACAAGGCCAGGTTAGTGGCTCAAGGCTACTCGCATCAAGAAGGAATCGACTACGATGAAACCTTTGCCCCCGTAGCCAGGTTAGAATCTATTTGAATTCTTCTCGCTTATGCATCTTCAAACGCTTCAAGTTTTTTCAAATGGATGTTAAAAGTGCCTTTTTAAATGGTTTTATAAAAGAAGTGTTTGTTAAACAACCTATCGATTTTGAAAACCCCTCTAGTCCCGATTATGTTTTTAAATTATCCAAATCTCTTTACGGTCTTAAGCAAACTCCGAAAGCTTGGTATGAAAGACTGAGCCCTTTCTCATAAAAAATAAATTTCAAGTGGAATGATCGGTTCCTTACAATATATCACTACAAGTCGACCAGACATCATGTTTAGTGTCTGTAATGTGCAAGATTTCAATCTTTCCCAAAAGAGTGACATCTCACTGCTGTGAAACGAATCATTCGATATCTAATTGGAACCTTCGATATGGGGTTATGATATCCTTTTTCTAAATTTTTTGAGTTAATTGGATATTCAGATGCTGATTTTGCAGTTGATAAAAATGACAGAAAAAGCACTAGTGGAACATGTCAATTTTTGGGAAAATATCTCATCTCCTGGCATAGTAAGAAGCAAACATCCGTGGCTCTTTCAACTACCGAATCTTAATACATAGCTGTTGGAAGTTGTGGTACTCGGCTACAATGGATGATGCATCAACTTTTGGACTATGACTTATCTTTTGAAGGGGTTCCTATTTTCTGTGATAATATCAGTACTATTAGTCTGTCTAAATATAATGTGCATCATTCTAGGGCAAAGCATATAGATATCAAGCACTATTTTATTTGTGATCATGTTGAAAATGGTGATTTTTTTGCTTGAATTTGTTGATTCTGAAAATCAATTAGCTGATATTTTTACTAAACCCTTCCTTGAAGAAAGATTTTGTTTTCTTCGAAACTGTCTTAGAATTACCATGCTCAGTAGTTAATTTTACTTTTTTGCGCCTATTATTTTCGTATGCTACTACTTGTCCAGTTTTTTTGTTATTCTTGTCTAGTTTTGTTTTCCTTTTTTATTATGTCAAAAGGGGAAAATTCAGATAACTACACTGGAAGCACATAGTAAGGTGGAGCATACAGATATACAGAGACATACAAAAAAGGGGAGTCAGAAAATCGATAAGTAGGGAAGTTAAACTAAATCGTATAGTTAAAATTGTCATTATCAAAAAAGGGGGAGATAGTTAACTTATAATGTTTTGCATACTGACAAGCTACCTTGTGTCGCAGGAAAATCAAGACTAGTGTATCTGTGTTAGATACACAAGATCCTGAAGATTGATGCATCAAGCTTCAAATCAGCAGCCTTCAATTAAGGAGAAGATTGATTCACTCAAATCAATCCAACCAAAGATTGATTCATTCAAATCAATCTGAACTCAAGGAATCAAATCAAATCTCGCAAGTCAATCATGTCTTTCAAAGCAGATCTGCCATATCTGAACTCAATTAAAGAAGGTGTTTAATAAATCAAGAATGGGAATCAAAAATGAAGAACATCAAAGAAACATTACGAAGAAGGAAAGAAACAACATTCCCTCACTAAAGCAACACAAAAAGGAAAGCCATCAACAACAATCATAGCATCTGACTAGGATGAAGTAATCTGGAATATAGACAATCAAATCATCCAAGTATTAAGACTACAAGAATATCTTCAAAGAATGAAGACTATCAAGATCACAAGAAGATCTCCAAGGAAAAGGAAGGAATTGGTTTGCAATAATCTGGAAGATAGACAATCAAATCAACCAAGTATCAAGACTACAAGAAGATCTTCAAGAGAAGGAAGATTATCAAGATCACAAGAAGATCTCCTAGGAAAGGGAAGGAAGGAATAAGTTTTCTCTTGAAGATATCTGATATGGACAAGAATCAATCAACCGAAATCAAAGATTTAATCAAAATCCTTGATTTAAAACACCCTTGGTTTATTCCTTAAAAGAGCAGTCCTTAACACCGTATAAACTAACTCATAGTCGCAGTTGTGAGGTGTGCAAATTCACTTGAACTTATATTGTGATCTTTTTTTATCTTTCATAAAGCCTTGTACACACATGAGTAAACAATTGAAAATGAAAAGAGAAAGAAAGATTCTGAGCGTAGGTTATACAGGTAGAGGCAGCATCAAAATAGTAAATCTGATTTACATATCAGATAGGAGCTTAGGTTCAAATCATTATATTACCTATGTTCTCCTCAAGCTCTAAAGGAAATCCTTGAAACCCAAGGGGACTGGACTAGGCACCACATCGCTGATCCGAACCAGTATAAAAATATCTGGTGTCCTTTTATATTTTGTACTTTGCTTATTTATTCTCTAATAACTCAATCTGAAGGAAAAGTCGACTACTCATAAACATCAGTCAATTGTTAGAATTTTAATTCTCTCCCCCCCCCCCTCCTCTTAACTTTCACTGACAACATTCGGCACTGCATCATTTCATGATGCAAATTCAAGTACTCATGATAGAAGACACATCTTTAATACTATTGTCATCAGCTTTGGTAAGGTCTCCTTGCTTTCAGAAGGCTTCAATTCATGTTGAGTATTATATTAGTAGGTGCTATATATATTATTAGCAGAGTATACAGGTGGACTGGGTCTTGTCTCGGTAATCTATCTTCAGTATGTTAGAAGTTTCATAGAAGAGTCCGTCTAGTTATAACTTTCAGCATTGTTTTACAAACATTTATATATATTGTTAAGATATTCAAATCTTTAAATAAAGAATTTAAGTTTGTTTCGAATGTTATTTCATGTTCATCTTTTAAAAGCTTCCTCATATGTGTAATAGCTTCAGTATAGTAATAAGTCAGGCCAAGGGTCTGCTTGGAACCAGCAATAGTTCAGAGTGTCAGCCGAGTCTAGGGCGTAGGCTCGGGGTGTGACACTATCTCTTCTACAAAAAATCCTTCTTACCATGGCTAAATCTCACAAGCTTTCCTCTCAACCCACTCAAAAGAGTTCTAGGAACAAAGGAAAAGGCATAACCACTTCCCTAGTTCCCATCGATTCTGATGGTTCTAAAAATTCCTCTCTTACCGCTTCATTTGATTCCTTGCGACCTCTCTCTCGCAAGTATTTTGAGTTTGCTGGCACTTTTGAAGATTTGAATAAAAAATGTAAATTTGATGTTGAAAGCTCTTTGGACATGAAAACAAACTTTTGGAGTTCTTCTAATGAGTCCCTCTTCCACTCTCTCAAGCCTAAAACAACCGTGCATGGTAAGATCATTGATTTAAATCTCTTGTTTTCTCTTAATTGTCCTATTAAAGAACTATTTGACTATCAGGGCTGGACTAACATACTTTATTCTACTCCTCATATTGTGTATGAACTTGCTATTTTGTTGTTCTATGTTAATCTCAAGTCTTTTAAGACACGAGAATTAGTAACCCTAGTGTTGGGCAAATGCATTTTTCTTGATTGCGAAATCTTTGATGCCATTTTTTTAAATTCATTGTTCTGGTCTTGATGTTCCTCAAAAGAACTCATAGCCCTCTGATTTTGCTGTCTCATTTGAAGATGCCAAAAAGGCAATTGTCTTGGACGCCTCTGCAAATCTGCCTTCTCAACTAGGCCCCAATAATGTCTCCTTCGACACTCAAGTTATAACACATTATCGCTATAACGCGCATTCCTTGTGCTAGATCTCATTCTACTCTAACGATACGATTCGTGACACACTTCTCACTTTCTATCTCTTTTTCAGAAGCAAAATCAAGTTGTCCTCTTTTATCCTAGGCTTATGCTAGAATCCGCCTCTGACCCTTCCTATCTTTCGTATGGTATGATTGAAAAGAAAGAAAAAGAAAGAGTTGATTGTAGATTTAGGATCTAAACTTGTAACCACTTCAATATCACAAAGCTAGAAAAGAACACTCTTGCAACTTAAGGGGACTGGAGTAAGATCCATTATGGATCCCAACCAGTATAAGAACACCAGGTGTTCAACTTTTCTTACTGTAATTTACTTATTGCTTTACTGTTAATTGTTATCTAGTTGACTGCTAAAACAGTTAGTTAACTAAGAAAACTAAAAAGTATCTATTCAACCCCACTCTACACTTTCAGATTGTACTACAAAATAAACTGGAACGGACAATCTCTATCACTAAACAACAGAGTTGGTCCAATTTTGTGACACAAGGGTCAGTAAAGATGATGATCGATCAGATTTTATAACCGCGCAAATTTGGTACTGTGCAAAATGAAGTGAAGAGTAAGAGATGAAATTGTTCTTTGATCTTTACTGGTTCACTCATTTTTGAGAACTAAGATTTACAGCTTATTCTCTATTCAACAAATCTTCTTGTTCTTTTTGGGAATTCAACTCTTATAAGTTATATGGATCTGATCCTATGTATTGTGTCCCTTTTTGAGTAATAAATATGAAGTTATATTTTATTTCTTTGAGAAAAATCAAGATTTTCTCAATTTTTTGTTTATTAATCCACGAGTTTCTTGGGACTATGACTGACCGACTCTTTTTTACCCCAAATTCTATGATGGTTGAGGGCTTGAGTCACAACAAGTAATAATTGTGTGAGGGCACCTTTTTTTTGAAAAATGTATTTGTGGGTCCCTAAAACACGTCAAAAAATTTCAAGTTAAGACTCGAACCATTCTTCATTTGTGAATAAGATTGTATCGAGTGATTCTAAAGTTTCTTAGGTGTTAAGGTCAATTCTTGAGTGTGGGAATGAATTTGTATATGAATTACGGTCACTAGAATCCCCTAGCATAAAGTTGAGTTGAAAGTTTTCTTACCGATTGAGTTTCGATATGAGATTTTACTTGGGTCAACTTCAAATAATTATATCTCTTAGCATATAAAAAATTAGGTGTCCCTTGACCTATAAAATTAGAGGTCTTTAAGTTCTCTTTCCAACACCGCCAAGTTTGCATAATTTCGAGCTCGGAGTAAAAAGATATGCTCATTTTAGTGAAGCCTCTCTTTTAAGACACCTCAATAGTTTTTAGAGGGGTAGTTTGGTCTTTTTCCATCCCTACTAAGCCTAGCCACGTTTTTCTTCACATAATTAAAGGTCTGGGCAGCGTTAAAATAATTTTTCACGTTCTGTAACACTTAGAGGAATTAGAGCAAGGTTTCAAGAGGAAAAAAAGCTAGGGTTCAAGCGTTCTTCAAGTTTCCATCGATTTCGCCAAGATCTTTTGTTCTTTCCAGGATGTAAGGCTTCTCACAGTGTTGGAATTGTTCGTCCTCACGCCCTACATCTCAATTTAGTCAAGATTTCGCTACATCTAAAGGATCCATTCGTAGTTCTTGATATTGAATTCGGTTCTTTAACAATTGAGGTTTTGATTTTTTTGTTTTGTGAAATCTTATAGTGTTGTTCATGCTTAGTATTACATGAACCCTATTGATTTAGTAAAGTTATGTTTTCTAAAGGAATTTTATGAAAGTTCTCATGTATTGGTTTTGGGTTTGACAAACAAGAAGAGTTTAGGAACAATTTCCCAATTCTAAACTAATTTGGGGTCCTAATTTAAGCTTGAAAATTCGCCGGAGTGATGGGGAGGGGTCAGGCGGTGTGACAAGGTTGGACTTCAGTAGTTCAAGGCCTGCAGCGGCGCGCCAGTAGTGCGCCCAGGCCTGACTTTTGAAGTTCAAGGCCTGGCGCCCTGCGCCAGCAGTTCACCAGGGGTTGCTAGGCCAATCTCTCCTTGTTTCATCCGACGCGTGTTCTTTTAAGTTAAGGCCACACTTTAATTCCTTGTATTAGCTCCTATATGCTCCTATTACCTTTGAAAATCCATGCATATCTTAATCACATGTCTTAATTCACATTCAAAACTAAAGTGAGTTTAAGAGAAAGGTTCAAGAGCTTTTATTGAGTTATTATTGAGAATCGTTTTTTTAACCAACAATGATCTTAAATTAATTTTCTGAGAAAGCAAAGATGAGTTTTGAGAAGAGTTTTATACATGCTTGAGAAAGAATATAAGGTAACTAAGCATTCCCAAATGTAACATTTTTACGTTGAGAAAAGAGAAACTTTGATTTCTAAAAAGAGTTAATGAGTTCAAGATATTTCAGAACAGTTATCTTTTTAAAAGGTTATTTTGAGTAATTACCTCAAAATAGAGAAAGAGTATTTCTAGTTGAGCATGAGTATATATATTTATTGGGAGTAGTATTGAGCATCGATATGGGAATGAGTTCAGACAACTCATATTCCTCAAAAACCATGTAGACAACATGGGTAAAGGATCATACTCTTTAGACGACTCCTTATTTCTTCCGAGCATAGCTTAGTGGATCCACTTAGTTGAAGTTTTCTATACCCCGGCAAGGTATAGGACAATTCTGGCAGTGTGGGTGAGACGATGTATCATCACATTTAGAGAATCTCTCAAATAAGAGTAAAGAGTATTTTATTGTATTTTCAGTTACATCCTTGAGTTAATTTCTTATATTTATGAAGCTTTAAACATTGCATCTTTATTATTGCTTTTGTATTGGAGTTGAGTAGAGGTGAGTATTCTTCTAGTTTTATCCGTTTAGTTATTTATGCATTCAGTTTTCCTTACATACTCGTACATTTAATGTACTGATGTTATTCAACCTGCATCTTATTATGATGCAGATACAGGTGTTCAGGGTCATTAACAGACGTTTCGTTGAGATCACTTTGCATTTCAGAACAGCTTGGGTGAGCCTCTTTGCATTCCAGGGACTTCACATTTGTTTTCCAGTAAGTGTCTTGAGATGACATGGGTCTTGTCCCGATATCAATCTTGAGTAATAGAGGCTTCATAGATAGATAGAGTTGAGGAGTCTATCAATATTTACTTTTCCTTGAGATGTTTTTGCAACCTATTATACTTATGTTATTGAGTATTTTACAGACAGTTTGAGTTGAGTATTTACTTTGAGTTTAAATGGTCATAAAAAAAAATTTTAAGTCTTTTATTGCTTGAGTAAGTCTTCATCTAAGTGGTCAGGCAGACCAAAGGTTCGCTTGGTGACCAACAATGGTTCTCGTAACACTTAAGTTCTTTTTTTTTCTTCTCTCTGACACTCTTCTCTTCTTCTATATTTTATCTTAACTCTTCTTTTAGTAGTTCAATTCATTTGTTAAAAATCAAATAAGATAAATGAATCAATACTAACCCAAATTTTGATTATTTTATTTTTAATTTCCTCAGTGTTTTTAATTTATATTACTTTAAAATTATGAAATTGATCAATTTTTATGGGATAAGACACAAGTACCCCTAGACTATGACCAAAATTTCAGAGATATATCTAAACTAAACTGGGGTCCTATTACCCCTTAAACTAATTTAAAATTAAATAAATACACCATAAATGCTGACATGGCCTAGAGAGAGTGTGCACTCTCTTAAACTATGATTTACTGCTTATTCTCCATTCAACAAATCTTCTTGTTCTTTTAAGGAATTCAACTCTTATAAGTTATATGGATCTGACCCTATGTATTGCGTCCCTTTTTTATCAACATAATCTGGCCAGAGAATTTGATTTGGAAAGACTACTTGCAGAATCCACACAAGGTGAGAAAAATGTTTGTTGTTTTTATTCTATGTTACTCACATTATAGGTAGAGCAAGATCAGGTTTTTTCTGCCTCTATTCGTGAAGTTAGATTGAAGCATTTCATGACTACAATGAAGAGGACAAGAACAGTCCAATTTTTAATAAAACTTAGGCTTGAGTTCGAGCCTATGTGTGCTGACATTCTTAACAGGGAAAAACCTCATTCCTTAGATGTGGTAGTTTCTGAAGTTCTTCGAGAAGAAACTCGATTGAGTTCTCAAGCTTATATGGAGAATTCCCTTACCATGGACACTACCATTGCTGCATATAGAAATTCTTCTTCGTCGGGCAGCTCCAACAAGCCCGTACAGTGCTATCATTGCAAAAAAATGGGACACGTTATTTCTCATTGCAAGAAGAAGAATTATTGCAACTATTGTTAGAAGGATGGTCATATTATTCTAGAATGTCGTAAGAAATATGGGTCAAAAAAATGCTCAACTCCTCATAAACCTTTCAAGCGATAACACGCGATGTTGGTTCACAAGAAACACCAAGCAAAAAGGCACATCAAGCACCAACAGTGCTTGATCGCAATGATATCTACAAGATAATACAAGAATCGTTGGTGGTTGCTCTTCCTAATGTGATCTCTTAAGCCATGACTGCTACATACCCTAGTAAGAATAAAATTTCAGATTCAATGGTATGACATATTGATTCTGCTTCATCCATATGACAGGGAATCAAAAAGTTTTTCTGACTTGTCTAAACCACGTACTAACATGAAATTGTTGCAACAAATGATCAGGTTTTATCTGAATCAGGCAGTGGCTCCATTAAACCATTTTCAGAAGTTCTTTGTGTACCAAAACTTGCTGCGAATCTTTTATCTGTTGGTCAACTTGTAGAACAGAATTTTTTGGTTATTTTTTCTCCTAGTGGTTTTATTATTAAGAACATATTGACAGGGAAAATGATGGGCACAGGGGACGTAAGGTTGGCAGGCTATTTCTTCTTCAATCTCCGGACACCAAACGTCATCAATGTTTTCTTCCCGCTTCAAATAAAGATTTTCTGTTTTCAAATAAAATGTGGAACTTGTAGCATCTTCGTCTAGGCCATCCACACACTTTTCGTTTAAATTTTTGTTGAAATCTTGTAATTTGTTGGGTAAATGCTCTTTGATTTTTTCCTCAAATTACCTTGTGAAAGTTGTACAAAATCAAAGAGTCATAAACATCCTTTTAAATTAAGCAATACTACTTATTCTACTCCTTTTGATTTAATTCATAGCGGTGTTTGGGGACCTTCTCCAATTATATCTCATTTGGGATACAAATATTTCATCTTATTCATTGATCACACATCTCGTTATACATGAGTTTTTTTTTTTGAAACACAAATCTGAGATGCCAAACATTGTCAAAAAAATTACAGCCCTATAGAAACCCAATTTGAAAAAAAAAAAGTCAAGATTTTTTGTTCAAATTCGGGAGGGGGGTATGTCAATACAAATCTCACTAATATTTTTCAGGAAAAAAGTATTATTCATCAACGTTCTTGCCCATATACACCAGAAAAAAATAATGTGGTAAAAATGTCACGATCCAACCTACCGGGCCATGCGCGCACCTACTCTAACACCCTAGTAGGAGAACCCTCGATTCCCAAACCGTTAAAGAAATGCAGAAGATTAAGAAAACGGTAGATAAAAGGAAATTCATATAGTTTTTATAAAATAAGAATTTTAAAACGACTCAAAGTTAACTTGTAAAGTAATTAACTCCCCTAGGGATCTAGTCTAAACAGGTACAAGATCTTCTAAGATTACAACGTATAACACAAAATAGTAAATAACGCAGCACCCACCACATGGACGGAAAAATAGAAGTTGTTGGAGATTGTCTTCGTCTTCACCTATGAACCATCACTGACCGTACAACCAGACTATGCCAAAAGGCATAGCAAGAGTAGTATCAGTACAAACCACACGTACTGGTAAGCATCATCGATCAACCTGATACACACCACATGATATAAAGAAATCGACTAGTAGGAAACATGAAATAAGATCGTACACCCTCCACTTTTACCATTCCAGGATACTTTAAAATATACTAGCACCCTTGACTATAACCCCATACTCGCTCCGTTCTTGATCATTGCTTAACCATTCTATCTCATAGAGGATACCCCAAATGCAACCACTACTACTCCGTCTAACCACTCACGACATACACTTACTTCTTCTTCATCACAGCTCAGCCCTCGACCACATGGTATATTCTATCAAGGCTCGCTAACCGTTTTCAAATATGAATCCCCTCTCCAAGGTAGAACCTATCTACCTATGAACACAGACCACCTCTCTAACTAACTGATAACACTTACCCTCGGACCCCCATTTACCAGACCACATTTCGATTGGTCTTGACATTCATTGTTCATTCAGTAACGAGATATAAACAAGTAAATACGACACAGAATCACACATATACTAAATACATAGTTCAATTAACATTTCAGGAGCAACATATTAATTCCAAATATCAATTACAGGTAGATATGAACATAGTAATCACCAATGGTTCTCTCATGGAACCCACACCCAAGCTGTTAGCGTGTCGAAATGTGACACCCGATCCAATATACATGTGTCAAAATGTGACACCCGATCCAATTATGTGTCAAAATATGACAATTGATCCAATATATATGTCGGAACGTGACATTAGATCCAATATGTATCGGAACGTGACACCCGATCCAATATATGTGTCGAAATGTGACACTCGATCAAATATATGTGTCGGAACATGACACCCGATCTAGTCAGCATAACCACAATCACAATCACACCCATAATGAACAATGCTCATAGTCGTACAATCAAGTAATGGGTTCATTGCATGTAATTGTTCATTCATACTCATCTTCATTAGGTTTGATCTACATTGCACTATTCACATACATCCATGCATACAATGAAGCAATTATCGGCAAATATCACACAAATAGGAAATCAAACCATCACCTACCCCTAGTTCACAGGATGAGGCTTTCTTCTACGTTACCCATCTTATTTAACAATTAGGAGTATATGTAAAACCGCCCCCTTTTCGATGCACTAAGGCATGCGCATGAAATCTACGATCAATTAGCAATATACTACGTAGTGAACACGAATTTAAGTATACTCAATTAATAAACCTAGCCTACCTGGGCGCCAAGGAGCCGCAGAGGAATGTGGCTTCAATCTTGGCTTTCAAACGAGGAGACAGTGGATTTTGGGTTGGAATCCTCAAGCAATCGTCAACCTTGAGCTGTAAATATCTTCATCCTTCCTTCTTAATCCTAGAGCAGGCTTTTGAGGGTTTCTGGGGTGATTCTCGCCTCTTTTTGGTACTTAGGGAAAAAGGAGAAAATAAGACTTTACGTCATTTAAGTTCTGCCCCGACCATCCCGCTCTGGTGCTCCTTGTCCCGCTGGAGCACCGCCACCCTAGCGCCTACTGATGGACCAAATATGGAAGATCATTAAGGTCATCTTCTCTTGTGTTGCCCCCCAGAGGGCGCTTCCCCGACTCGAGCCGGGAGACTATCGGGAGTTCCCTTTGTTGAACGAGGCATGGTCTGGCATGATACCCCCAGAGGACTTAGACTCGGACAGTGATACTTCCCATTCTCAAGGATCTTGATTTGGTTTTACCCCTCTTGGGCATGTAATGAACAATATTTTTTTTTCCTTTTGTTTTTCCCTTACGTTTTTGTAAGCACATGGATGATTGTTTTATCTATTTTCATAGCCGATATTTAAATGTTATTTGACTATAACTTATTGTTCGATTGTTGAGCATTAATTGAATTGCAGGTGTATGGTTCGGGGTTCATATGTGTGACTAGGGAAAACAGGGGAGAGAGGGCTGGGATTCTGTCTCGCCCTGTCCCTCTCTGGCGGGGGAATTCTCGCTCTGGCGATCTCGCCCTGGCGGGAATAATCCTGCCCCAGCGACTCCAACGGGACCAGTTACCAAGACAAAACTTTTTTGGGCGTTCTCCCCATTTCTCGCATTTTCATCGACTCTGAGGGCCGTAACTAAGCATTTAGGATAATCCTCTTAGCTAAGATAGTCATTGTCCACCCCGAGTCAATCCAATGGTATACACTCCAGAATCCCTTCCCATTAATCCAAGATAACAAGCATGCACATCCTAAGAGTGTGCTTATCACTCACATGGTTTATAATCCGTTTCAACACACATCCAGATTTCGTTTACGAATCACATCGTAGTTTATCTAGACCTTTGCACCTAACCAAGTGATGATTCTCTTTCCGACAACAAGTTTACGAACTGAAAAAATCATAACTCGCATAATTTCGAACATTCGAGCAAGTACACTGCATATATCGAACTCTAGACAGGCAACACTGTGCACATAATCACATCATAGCATCCAAGTAAATATACTTTACACACCAACAGTTATTTCAGACCATAATATGCACACATTCAACATTTCAAGCTACACCTCACAAATAGGTCCAAATTATTAATTAGTTCGCTTCATGGACGACCATTAGCTGATTATCCATGCATTTTATACAACCTCTATGGCCAGATACCAATTGGAACTTTCTCGGTCCCAATTTACCTTGCTTGTGTTCCTTCCGTCGTGACTACGGCGTCTAGTTCACTTTGATGAAATACCAATTGGAATCAGAAGATACCAATTGGACTCAACTCATACCACAAGCGACAACTCGCACAAAAGGAGAGAAGAAATGGAGCGACTTCCTAGAATGCTTCATAGCTTCCTGAAGATTTGATGTGAACGTCAGCACACCAATCCGCAAGAGTCTATTCCATATTTGCTCTTGTACTGGAGACCGTTAACCTGGGCTCTGATACCAATTTGTCATGACTCAATCCACCGGGTCGTGCGGGCACCTACTATAACGCCCTAGTAGGAGAACCCTAGATTCCCAAACTGTTAAAGACATGCGGAAGATTAAGAAAACTGGAGATAAAAGGAAATTCATATAGTTTTTATAAAATAAGAATTTTAAAACGACTCAAAGTTAACTTGTAAAGTAATTAACTCCCTAAGGGATCTAGTCTAAACAGGTACATGATCTTCTAAGATTACAACGTATAACACAAAATAGTAAATAACGCAGCAACCACCACATGGACGGAAAAATAGAAGTTGTTGGAGATTGTCTTCGTCTTCACCTATGAACCATCACTGACCGTACAACCAGACTATGCCAAAAGGCATAGCAAGAGTAGTATCAGTACAAACCACACGTACTGGTAAGCATCATCGATCAACCTGATACCCACCACATGATATAAAGAAATCGACTAGTAGGAAACATGAAATAAGATCGTACACCCTCCACTTTTACCATTCTCGGATACTTTAAAATATACTAGCACCCTTGACTCTAACCCCATACTAGCTCCGTTCTTGATCATTGCTTAACCATTCTATCTCATAGAGGATACCCCAAATGCAACCACTACTACTCCGTCTAACCACTCACGACATACACTTACTTCTTCTTCATCACAGCTCATCCCTCGACCACATGGTATATTCTATCAAGGCTCGCTAACCGTTTTCAAATATGAATCCCCTCTCCAAGGTAGAACCTATCTACCTATGAACACAGACCACCTCTCTAACTAACTGATAACACTTACCCTCGGACCCCCATTTACCAGACCACATTTCGATTGGTCTTGACATTCATTGTTCATTCAGTAACGAGATATAAACAAGTAAATACGACACAGAATCACACATATACTAAATACATAGTTCAATTAACATTTCAGGAGCAACATATTAATTCCAAATATCAATTACAGGTAGATATGAACATAGTAATCACCAATGGTTCTCTCATGGAACCC
>JAJOOO010003966.1:0-35105 GCA_029582685.1 Solanum piurae | reverse complement strand
GATTTAGCGAATATGGGTTAAGATTGTTGTTGGGTCTTGCTTGCTGATAGATTAGATGTAGTTTAATGGTGATTTCGTCTAGTAGTTGTGGATGAATTAACAAATTTGTAGTTGCAAATACAAGTTTATTTATGTGTTTTCGGCTTGCTCGAGAGAGAGGTCGTGAAACCAAGACTACTAGATTGATGGACTAAGGAGTGGGTCGACATGAGGTTCTGCCCGAGAGGGTGAGCCCTAGTCCCATATACTAACACTTAGCTCGAGAGAGTGAGTGGGGTAAGGCGTAGGATGGTCTTCATGCGGCTAGTGGGTATTCAAGAGGAACCCATTTGAAACGGGGTAAGTTGCTCGAGAGAGAATTTATTCCCACGTATAGCTTAGCCTAGTCACTATTACTCTATAAATTCTCTATCGAAAGTGTATACCCAACAATTTAGATTAACCCGTATTCCGGTCACATCCCAAGAATCACCTCTCATTCATAGATTTCTTTGTTATTTTTACTTTTTGTGCTATACTTGTGACAAAACCCCCATTGTTAATTGACACTTCTGTGTACCCCTTTAATTTACAATATTTTTAATCGTTAATGTCTTTAGATACGACTAGTTAGAACTAAATTTTATTTTTCTATTAATTCTCGAAACCACTCCCTTGAGACACGACCCCAACCCTTGGTTGGGTTACTATACTATTGTACGGTCGTAGACACTCGTACTGGAAGTTGTGTTGTTAATTACGCAAATATCAAAATGGCACCGCTGCCGGGGAGTGGTATTACTTGAGAATTCCTAGTTAAGTAAAATTGTTGTTCTTCTTAGTTGTAGTTTACTAACCTAATTTTTTTTTAGTTTTGTTTGTCTGTTGTGTGAATATTTCAAAAAGCATGTGTTAATGGTAGTAACGGTATCTAGGTAGGCCACCAAGATGACATCAGAAATCTCAACGATGTCCAAGAGTCCAACGTCAATGGTCCCCATCTCATGGGAGTTGTTGAAGCCATTTGTTTACCTTCAGCCGAGGGAAATGCAGTGTTCCACATAACGAGTACCATGTTGCAACTCTTGCAACTGAAGGGACTTTTCAGCGAACTGGCTCATGAGGATCCTCACGAGCATTTTCAAAACTTTGTATATGTGTATGGACCATTCTTGTTCAAAAATCTCTCAGGAGTCGGTCCGATTGAGACTATTCCCTTTCTCGTTGATGGGAGAAGCTTGCAAGTGGCTACACGAGCTACCACGAGAATCCATCACTTCTTGCGAAGAGTTGGTAACCACATTTCAAGTGCAATTTCTCCCTCCCTAAAAAATGATTTCACTACGGGATAGCATCCAGAGCTTTAAACGTCTAGATAGAGAGCCTCTGCATGAAACCTGGCTTCGGTTAAAAAAATTGGTGTTCCAATGCCCAACCCATGGTTTGCCTGATAACGTGCTACTTCAATACTTCTACCGGAGCTTAGACTCGGTGAACAAAGGCGTCACTGACCAACTCTCGCTGGGAGGCTTAATGCAGCAACCATATGCAGTAGCATCCCAACTCTTAGATGGTATGACAACCATCAACAGAGCATGGTACACTCGTGAGGACCAAGTTTCCCCTCTCACTTTCAAGCTATCCAAGGAGCAGATTGAAAAAGACAATGAGAGAGATCAAAACATGGCCAAAATCATGACGCAGCTTGATATTTTATCCAAAAATGTGATGGGGGACTGTGCCCGTGGTGTCAAAGTTATGGGGGTCGGGGGTGCTAATCCTGAGGAGATGAAGTTTGAAGCCTTGTATAATGAGGAGGTAAATTTTCTAGCCAACCAGGGCGGTGGCTACCGCTCAAATTACCCAAGGAAGGGTGGTAACCAAGGATGGGCTAGAGACGAAAGTTGGAAGGACCGTGATCGTGAATGGAGGGACCATAATCCAAATTGGAAGGATGGGGAGAAGGATAGATATGTGCCTCCTCATTAGCGCCAGAAGCCAAAGGATTCGGACGGTGGTAGGTCTGAGGATATGCTCTCGTGCATCCTTAACAAACTTGAAGGGTAAGACAAAATGCAAAAAGGCATGAAAGAAGATGTGTCTACCCTTTGCCAAAACGTTACCTCTCATTCAGTTTCAATCAAGCAGTTAGAGACCCAGATGGGTCATATCTCGTCGCAACCAAATCCGAGACAGTCAGGGGGTTTGTCGAGTGATACAATGGCTAACCCCAAGAATGAGTTTTAAAAGAGAACTTGCGTCGTGCCACGACGTTAACTAAGGCGCAGTTTGGGAGGCAACCCAAAATCATTTATTGTTTTCATTTTCTTTGATAAAATAATGGTGTGTTGATTGTGCAGATGGAAGTGTGGAGAGAGAACGAAAAGTCCAGATTGGCGAGCAATAGATTCAGTTGGCGAGTCGCCAAAAGAGTCGGTGAATCCGATCTTATCCGTCGTTTGACTCAAGACATCGTCAACATTGAAGTCTGTAAAACTCGGCGAGCTTTGAAAATTATTGGTGAATCGCCGACTATGTTGGCGATTACAATGGAAACCACTGATTGGACCCCTGTGAACCAGAGGTTCTGTAAATTTTGGTGAAGAAACTAAACAGTCGGCTATCCGTTGAGTGAGTAGGCGAGCATGACTAATGTCGCCGAGTGGGCGACAATTGGATGGTCTTTGCAAGCCAAAGGTTTAAAAGTTTCAACTTCATTCACTTTGCCTCACTTTTCATCTGTCCAAACTCACACCAGCACTGTAGTTTTTATATTTCTTGCACTTTTGGAGTATTTGTTTTTGTTAATTTGTGCGCGAATTTGGATTGCATTGCCGTCTAGCTTATCGGTAGCAGTTCAATTAGTACAAAATGTTAGCTTCTTAATATTTGTAATTATTTTGTCAGCATTATACTCATTTGCACACTGTTTGGCATTGTTAAGATCTGTTGAACCTCCGTGATTGGATTTAATTGGTTAAGTGTCGATTGATATTCGATAACCTTGCTTAAACAGTGAAATCCTGCTCTCCGATGTATCTAGTCGAGCTAATGTGTGTTGGGTGGTATTCGTATGTTATGGACTTTCGTTAAATTTGTGCTATTTTTGCTTAAATTGTATTTTTGGGGATTGCGGGGCTGATTTCAAATAGTTGGGTCAAAAGTAGGCACGATAGGTGATTCGACGAGCTGTGATGAGCTCGCTGAACCACTCCGCGGTTTGCCTAAGTACCCCATCTTGCCTTTACTATCATGCATTATTTGTTATGGTTGCTGTAACTTTCGACGAGAAGCACGGGATCACCAGGTTCACTCGGCGACTCGCCGAATGACACCTTAATCGCCTTTTGCCTGCACATCTCACTCCTTCCACACTGTGACCTTCGGCAGACTGTCTGTGGCTCGCTGAATATATTTTGCAGCAAGACAAATGGATTATATAGTCTTTGTGCAGATGAAAGTCTCTGTTTGGTTGTCAAATATGCTCTAACATTATTTCAAAGATCGTGCAGACATAGCCAGACCAAAAGTTGCAGGAAGGATCATGCCACCCAGACACATAAGAGCACAACAGTTCTGAAGAACTGACAAGAGCGAGAGCAAGGAAGCAAGTTCTAGTAGGAGGAATCACATTGACCCTGTTGTCCCTTCATGGGCTCGAGGGTTCGTTAATGCGATACATGCCTTCAAAGCAGCACATGATTTGGATAACATGGTTGAGGCAAACATCTCTACAGAAGCTGAAGTAGAGAGAAAAGAAAAAGAGAACCTGAAGAAGACTAACAACACTACGGGCACTGATGCCCAAACAGATGGAGTGACTGCTTAGACAGGATCCCCTCTTTACCTCCCTTTCTGTCTTTCTTTATTTTACCTTTTGGATAATTTATTTTAGTTGCATTTGAGGACAAATTACTTTTAATTGTGGTGGGGTGAGGCCCACACCTTTTGTGTTGATATTCATACTATTTTGTATATATTTGGGTTGTTCTGTTTAAAATTGTTTTTACACTGATTTTTGTGGATGTTTGAGCTCATGGCTCCCTTTAGTTTTAAATTACAAAAATGATTTTGACCCTGCGGGAAAATTTTAAAATTTTCCAAATTTTTTTGCCATCTCTCGTGTGTTGAAAGTGGTTGTTCCTTTGCAAAATTTAAGTCTCGGTTCCGATCAATACTGATGACTTGAATAGTGCTCTCAATCGAATGAACATGAATGTGCAGCTACGACGAGGTCAACTGAAGTTGCATAGAAAATATGTGAACTCTTTGCATCTCGTTGTGATTAGCCATTTATCGAATTGATTGTCTTGTAATGACCGTTGCACACTAGTGAAAGTGTGTAGTCTTGTTTGACTTAAGTGTCGATGCCTTGTGTGATGAGCTTACTTTGAATCATGCATGAATAAACCTAGAATTTTCTCCGTTAGTCTGATTGATTTAGTAAGGTGTGCTCTCGAGATGATCTTAGGCTACTTTTGAAGAGTGTGAGCCAATTTGACATATACCTCTGTTGTGGCCTACCCGTGAGTGTGTGAAACTTTCTTGAACACCCTTTGAGCCTTACCTTTCTTTGGAAGAAACTTGATGAACCCTAGACCTTACTTGATCCACTTCCTATAATCCTCCTGATTTGTAGTTTAGTGAATAGCCAACTTAGGCCAAAAACCTAAGTTGAGGGTGTGGTGAAAAGGAAATGGAGAAGTCAAGAAGTGCAAGAAAAGTCTCCCTTAACCCATGGTGTTGTGAAAAAATGGAAACCCTCCATATAAAAAAAATGAAAAAGAAGAGTTGTGGAATAAAAGTACAAAAGAAATTGGGTTTCCAAGCAATACATGGAGAGTGAATAAAAGGATGACTTAGAAGCACTAGAAGAAAAAGTGATAAGGGAAGGGAAAATGAGGTTTTGAGAACACCACATCTCACGAGGATGAAGAAGTCATTGAGCCTAACTGACCATACCTTTGCACTCAGCCCCATTACAAGCCTTGAAAAAACCTTTTTTATCTTGAGTAAGCCGAACCGAAAGTCGATTGGAAAATAAGGGCAAACCTATGGGTGAAAACATGCATTGTGTTCCTCTTTTTTGAGTGTGAGCGTTGCATTTGATTCCTGATCTTAAATTGATTAACTTATGTGTGTGATTATGGAATCATTTTTTTGTGTGAGGGCATTTAGATACTTTTGTTGAGCTTGAACTTGCATTAGTATCAAGTATTGCGAGCATGAGAATCTTTGGGTACACATTTGACCTTTGCATAAGTAAATTGTTTTTTGTTGTGTGCATTCATGATTGAGTCTTGTGTAGCACTGTTCAAGACACCCTTTTTGAACGACTGAACTTGAGTTCGCTTGAGGAAAATAAAAAGTTTAAGTTGGGGGTGTTGATGAGTCCACAGATTTGACTCATTTACGACTGTATTTTAATAGAAATTGTGTCCTCAAATGCTTATTTTATCTCAATATCTGATGAAAACACTTAAGTTTCAGGTATTTGAAGTTTCAAGGAAAGCATGGACACTACGTCACAAAAAGGAAGGAAAAGGCTGAAAAGAGCGACAAAATAAAGGCCTGACGATCGCCGAGTCCACTTGGCGAGTCGCCGAAGGGTCTCCCTTCGCCTTTTGTTCCAGTGTGCTGAGCCCTAAAGAAAAGAATTAAATCGGTGGAAAAAGGGAGCAGTCGGCGTATCGCTGAGGAGTTCTGCGAAGCAGTACTATGTCGCCCAATGACACAGAGCACGACGATGTCGAAGGATGGTGCAAGACGGTGATGAACTGCACCTAAGGGAGAATCGTCGAGTCGATCAGCGATTTCGACTAATGTCACTGAATGATCCGCTGCAACATAAATTTTTGAAAACTATAAATAGTCATTGAGAGATTAGATTTTAGTATCAGATTTTTAGTGTGAGACAATTAATATAATTTTTAGTACTTTTTATTTTTGCTCTGAGTTTGAGAGGGTTTTGGAAACTTGAAGAAGAAGAGGGTTTCATCTCCAAGGGTTTGGATTTGGGTCTCTTGGATTCTTCATTCTTGGCATGTAACAAGACTTAAATCTTCATACCCACTTGAATGCAATCTCATTTAGGTATAAATTTCTGTCTCTTGATGTGTGGCTAAAAACCCCAATTCTTGGGGTCTGATTTAGCGAATATAGGTTAAGATTATTGTTGGGTCTTGCTTGCTGATACATTAGATGTAGTTTAATGGTGATTTCGTCTAGTAGTTGTGGATGAATTTAACAAATTTGTAGTTGCAAATACAAGTTTATTTATGTGTTTTCGGCTTGCTCGAGATAGAGGTCGCGAAACCAAGACTACTAGATTGATGGCCTAAGGAGTGGGTCGACACGAGGTTCTGCCCGAAAGGATGAGCCCTAGTCCCATATCCTAACACTTAGCTTGAGAGAGTGAGTGGGGTAAGGTGTAGGCTGGTCTTCATGCGGCAAGTGGGTGTCCGAGAGGAACCCATTTGAAATGGGGTAAGTTGTTCAAGAGAGAATTTATTCCCACGTATAGCTTAGCCTAGTCACTATTACTCTATAAATTCCCTATCGAAAGCGTGTACCCAACAATTTAGATTAACCTGTACTCTAGTCACATCCCAAGAATCCCCTCTCATTCATAGATTTCTTTGTTATTTTTATTGTTTTTGCTATACTTGTGACAAAACCCCCATTGTTAATTGACACTTTTGTGTCCCCCTTTAATTTACAATATTTTTAATCGTTACGACTAGTTCGAACTAAATTTTATTTTTCTATTAATTCTCGAGACCACTCTCTTGGCACACGACCCCAGCCCTTGGTTGGGTTACTATACTATTGCACGATCGTAGACACTAGTACTGGAAGTTGTGTCGTTGATTACGCAAACATCAATTACCTGTCTACTTACAACACATACTTGATCTCAAGAATGGATCCACTCAAATACATCTTTCAGAAGCCGATGCCTACCGGTAAATTGGCAAAATGGCAAATTTTGTTGAGCGAGTTTGATATTGTGTACGTAACACACAAAAGGCCATCAAAGGACAAGCCCCAGTTGATCACCTCACAGAAAACCCAGTGGACCAGGATTACAAGCCACTCACAACCTACTTCCCTGATGAAGAGGTTTTGTTTGTAGTAGAAGACATATCAGAGTCGTATGATGGATGGAGGATGTTCTTTGATGGAGCAGTCTTAATTTCAGAAACATGTCAGTATTACCCAATCTCAGCTAAGATTAGGTTCTACTATACCAATAACATGGCAGAATATGAAGCTTGTATTCTCGGACTCAGGATGGCCATCGACATGAACATCAAAGAACTCTTGGTGATAGGAGATTCCGACTTATTGGTTCACCAGGTGCAAGGAGAATGGACCACTAAGAATGTCAAGATCCTGCCTTATCTACATTGAATAAAAGAGTTGAGTTGGAGATTTGCAAGGATTGAGTTCAAGCATGTCCCTCTAGCTCAAAATGAGTTTGTCGATGCTTTGGCAACATTGTCCTCGATGATTCAACATCCAGACAAGAATTACATCGATCCTATAGATATAGAGATATATGATCAACATGCATACTGTTTTCATGTAGAAGAGGAACTGGATGGAAAGCCCTTGTACTATGACATCAGAAGATTGATAGAAGCACAAGAATATCCTGAAAATGCCACAAGCAACCAGAAATGTACTTTGAGGAGGATGGCCAATCATTTCTTCCTTAACGAAGAAATCCTATATAGGAGAACTTTGTATTTAGGATTGCTGAGGTGTGTCGACGCCGCAGAAGCGACAAGGCTTTTGGAAGAAATACATGCAGGAACATGTGGACCTCAGATGAATGGGTTCACTTTGGCAAAGAAGATTTTAAGAGCTGGATATTTTTGGATGACCATGGATAGAGATAGCATCCGGTATGTGCAAAAGTGTCATCAGTGTCAAGTTCATTGAGATTTTATACGGGTTCCACCGAATGAGCTCAATGTGATGGGTTCCCCTTGGCCATTTGCCGCTTGGGGCATGGATGTTATCGGACCCATAGAGCCTCCCGCATCAAATTGACATCGTTTCATTCTGGCTATCAATTATTTCACAAAATGGGTCGAAGCTTCAATATACAATGCAGTGACTAAGAAGGTAGTGGCAGACTTTGTTTGCAATAACATAGTTTGTCGGTTTGGAATTCCAGAATCAATCATAACAGATAATGCAGCCAACCTCAACAACGATCTTATAAAGGAAACTTGTGGAAGGTTCAAGATTGCTCATCGAAATTCCAAAGTTTACCGGCCACAGATGAATGGGACAGTTGAGGCTGCAAATAAGAATATCAAGAAGATTTTAAGGAAAATAGTGGATAGTCACAGGCAATGGCATGAGAAGCTACCATATGCTTTACTCGGTTATTGCACCACAATCAGAATATCAAATGGGGCAACTCCTTATATGTTGGTTTATGGTTCGGAAGCAGTAATACCTGCTGAGGTAGAAATACCATCTTTAAGGATTATCTAGGAGGTTGGTCTGGACGATGCAGAATGGATACGTAGTAGGCATGAACAATTGATGCTCATTGATGAAAAGAGGATGGACGTGGTTTGTCATGGCCAACTCTATCAAAACAGAATGACCAAAGCATTTAACAAGAAAGGCAAACCTCGACAGTTCGCACCGGGGCAGTTAGTATTGAAGAAGATCTTTCCTCACCAAGGAGAAGCCAAAGGGAAATTTGCACCAAATTGGCAAGGACCCTACATGGTTCATAAAGTACTCTATGGAGGAACAGTAATCTTAGCATAAATGGACGGCAGAGTGAGCACAAAGCCAATCAATTCAGATGCCATCAAGAAATACTATATCTGAAGACCTTAAGATTAGTGTGCATTTCTTGTACTTTTGTATTTTTTCAATGTAACAAAACTACATTTACACCTAACTTCCCACGGCGGGGTACGTAGGCAACCCACATCGGATCCGGTCTCCCTTAGAAAACCCAAAATCATCATTTCCATGTATTTTGAACTACACTCGACCTGAATTCCCTCGGTGGGATATGTAGGCAATCCTTGTCAGATTTGGTCCCTTGCATTTCATATTTTTCACTTTTCTATTGTATCTGAACTACGTCCTAACCTGATTCCGCTTGGAAATGTAGGCAGCCTGAGTCAGGCCCGATCATTCCATTTCATATTTTTCACTTTCCGTTTGTATCTGAACTACGTCCTGACCTGATTCCGCTTGGATACGTAGGCAGCCTGAGTCAGGCCCTGTCATTGCATTACATATTCTTACTTTCCCTTGCATATTCTTCACTTTTCTATTGTATTTGAACTACGTCTTGACCTAATTCCGCTTGGATACGTAGGAAGCCTGAGTTAGGCCCGGTCATTGCATTACATGTTTCTTACTTTTCCTTCATATTTTTCAGTCTTCTATTGTAATCGAACTACGTTACGACTTGATTCCATTTGAATATGTAGGCAGCTTGAGTCAAGCTCGGTCATTGCATTACATACCTATATTTCTCCCACTTGTATTCGAACTACGTTACGATCTGATTCCTACTTTGAGGATACGTAGGCAGCCTGAGTCAGGCTCGATAAAGCCTGAGTTAGGCCCGGTCATTGCATTACATATTTCTTACTTTTCCTTCATATTTTCCAGTCTTCTATTGTAATCGAACTACGTTACGACTTGATTCCATTTGAATATGTAGGCAGCTTGAGTCAAGCTCGGTCATTGCATTACATACCTCTATTTCTCCCACTTGTATTCGAACTACGTTACGATCTGATTCTTACTTTGAGGATACGTAGGTAGCCTGAGTCAGGCTGGATCAATGCACTGCATAATTTTAATTTTTCTTACCCTTAGGAAACACTTCCTCATAGTTAGCGTAACCTCAGAGCATGAAGAATATCGATCGTCAAAGTGTCTACAAAAGAGCTAGGGAAGCTTCATCAGAAGAGTAAAAGCTACAAGAAGACTATGTTGGATATAGTCAACAAAATGGAAAGCTCGATGAACTTCGAAACATGTCATAATCTAAAAACGCTGGAGAATTACTATATATATATATATATATATACCTAATATATACGTAATATACTTATTTGCTAAGAAAAACAATCTAATTCTTTTCAAAAGATTTTTTTACTTTTCCACCTACCAAGTCTCTAGGTTAAGAAACTATATGCGGGACTAAGAAGGTGCCGAAGGATTCCAGTGACAAGGCTTCAGTCTGCGAGTCGATACAGATTAAAACCCCCACTCAAACAAAAAAAATTCTTTGAGTGCAGGAACACAGGAATTAAGGAAAATAACATTAAGTCTCAGGGCATGACCAGAAACGCCACTCGACTTCTCACAATCATGAGCCTAAATACTCTTTCCCTACTTTATTTCCCGAAAGTACTTCAACTTGCATCTTATGTCTAGGAATATTTCATTTAAATTTTTGCAGGTACGCCCAAGACCCGGATCAAATACTGAAGAAAAGAGGGCCCTCATAGGAAAATAGGATAGTTAGCTTTTTTCAAAATAACTCCACCAACTGGAGCTTGTAAACTAACCTCATCAACAACTCCGCCAATCAGAGACCACCGTCTAACAGCGCCAAACTCCACAAGTATAGAGTTGTACATAGGAAACATCATCAAACTCCGCCAACCGTAGGCTGTACATAACAAACATTGTCAAACTCCGCCAACCGAGGGCTGTACATAGCAAACTTCATCAAACTCCGTCAATCGGAGGTTGTACAAAGAAAACATCGACCGAACTCTACCAATTGAAGCCTGTATATAAGCAAAAGAAGCAACACTCTGCCAATCGGAGACCAACATCATAGTGATGTCACCGAAGCTCCACCGACCAGGGGCTTGCAAGCATAGCGATGCTGTCATACTCTAACAATCAAATGTTACATTACAAGTTTTACACAGTCGAATACATGCTTTTACATTAACGGCCCCGCCCTGCGGAGGTCTACATTACAAGATTTACACCGCCGAATACAAGTTTTTACATTACAACAGCCCTACCAGTCGAGACCCCCGACATTACAAGTTACTTTACCTACATCACATTCACAATACAAAAAGAGACATCAACAATCGTTTGGATATCTACACTCTTACTCTTTACATTACTATTTCAATTTATAAATTTTTTGAACCACAACATGTACTTTTCACCTTTTTACATATTTTGCAAAACAACGCATTACAATGAGGAACTCCCTCTAAGCAACAAACTAGGGTGAGTTAGTGCAATGTCAAGCATCGCTAACTACGGCAAAGATTCACTTTCAAAACTCAACTCGACTCAATTTTTCAAAAGTTTAGATTTAAATCTTACTTATAACTCTCTCATGTCTTAGTTCATTTTAACTCGACACTGGGGCAGACTTTTTGAAAGTTCATCTCTCTAGCATAAGTCTTCAGTAAAAATTGCTACAGAGCATTTCTCGTTCAAGTTTCTTAAGAACTATATCCCATCCATTTATTCATGCTAATCTCTTCATACCTCACCACCAAAAGATTTCAGTATTACCATAATTCGATACTCGGGAAAATTTTAATAAAATTTGCTATGTTTCTACACTCTCGAACTACATATGGCCTGATTTCTCATGAAGTGTGGGATATGTAGGCAGCTCAGAAGCCAGAGTTCAGCCATAATTCCATAAATATTTCTTGCCAAGTTTTTCTTAAGGTGTATTTTGGTGGGTCGCCTAAAATTGGATTGTGTCAATATTTCTTTGTCCATGTCTTCTCTACCCTCTTCCATGGACAAAGAAAGAGGCAAGTTGTTGACACCCAATTTTGGCTCTCCACATTTATTTAATAATAACAAAATAAAATATGCATATGTTATGAAATTTTGTAGGAATACGAAAAGATTTTTTAATTATTTATTTTATTTGATAAATTTATTTCATAAATGTTATTTCTTATAAAAATTAAATATTTATATATATATATATATATATATTTCTACTTACTTTCTCATTTTTAAATTTCACGTCATATAAATATTGTTTTTAAGGGTTAACTCAATTTTTTTTAATTAAATATAATTTCTATTATTGCGATAAATATTTTTCGACATTTTTTCAAAATTAGGAAGGTTTAATTAATTAATGAGGTACTAATTTATATTAATTTTATTTTTAGAATGACCACTTTAATCAAATAAGCTAGTCTTGCAAAATAATTATTTTTAATTTAATAAATTATGGTTATTTAATAAGGAAGAGTATAATTTTAATTGGATTTAATTTGAGAAAAATTTGGCAATCCAAGTCATTTTAATTCGGCCAATCCATGCGCGCCACATAAGAAGCACATGGATTGTGCTTCTTTAGATTCGATCTAAACAATCCTATTTAATCTAAGTGACCAATTTAATTCAACATTATATTTTATATATATATATATATATTTATATATTTATTTATTTAACACTTGATTAATTTTAACCGTTCGATCAATTGATCAGACGGCCCAAAATGAGTGAGACTTTTCCTCTCCTAAACAAGACACCTATCGTCCCCTATACTCTAGATCAACATTTGAATTTTCCTTCTTCCCCAGACAGAACGTCTTCTCCATCAGCCGCCCACACTTCTTCCTCTTCCCCAAAACGACGTCCCAAGCTCCTCTCCCATTGCCCCATGGCCGCCCCTACGTGCTCCCCCATCCCATTCGGGGAGAACGGCTCTGGGCCGCCGAAAAAATTCCCCATCAGTCACTCAACCCTCTCAAATCGACCTGAATAGGTCGATTTTTGAAAAAAAATCTTCCCCTTCATGATGTCTTTGTTGTTTCCTCTGAGAGTTGCGTTTCCAAGAATTCAATTGGATCCCAAATCGACTATAAAAGGATGGACTTCGGTTCTCATGAAACGATTATCCATCAACGTCCAAAAAAAAATTCAGAAAACAGGGAGGAACGAGTAAGAACACCCAAGAATCGACTAAAAATCATCCAGAAAAGGTTTGAAAAATAGCCCAGCAATAGATAGAGCGCAACAGATTTTAAGGTTATTATCTTTGCTCTCTGTTTTCGTTTCTTTTTCGAGTTGAAGTTCGATAAAGTTTTAAGTAGAATTCTTGACGTCAAAGCTCTTGTTTGCTGCTCTACACAAGGTCCGTAATCTCCCTTATTTCTTTTATTTTTCATGAATCAATTATGGTTGTTTAAATGTCCCCATCTTTGATCTATTTTTTTTTATATATATATATTTTTGTGTTTCCATAATCTTGCCTCGGTTCAGCTTGATTTGAAAATTAGTCTGTGAATAGTTTGTAAAATGTTGTGATACGTGTATCTTGTTAGAATTCAGAATTCAAAAGAAAAAAAAAGAGATGACTAAGGGTCTTGTCTTCAACACAATATTATGTTAACAAATCAGTGCCCAAAGTTGTTAATATAAACTACTGGATTTTTGAGAAGGCTATATGACGTGTTAAATGAAACTAAACAGATTTGGACATAACCATCCCCCTTTCGTTTGAGCCTAACTAGGCTGGTGACTGATCTATTCGTTTTGTTGCAGGCGTTAGTTATGAAGTGTTATGATGCAAACATGTTGTTAAAATTCTTAAACCAATACTTTCGCTGATCTGCTTAGCTTTATTCCATCGTCAAAATAAAAAAAATGTGTTCTTGCAATGTTATTAGATTAATTTGCCATATAACTAGATGCCCTTATTTTCCTATTAAAGCATGGTGTGATTAAGGATACCAATACCCTTCTGTTAAAATCATGTTGGAGAGCAAATAACCTGGTTACCTACCTTATTTTACATGATTTAACTAAGTGTCGAGCTTTGTTAGGAAAGCGTTATCATGTCTAACTTGAATCCCTGTTACGTCCCATTTGTTCGCACTACCAATTCAGACGTCTTGGTTATAGGATCTCATTAAGTTTAAAATGACTATGCTATTTTGAGTGGTTAAGCATGTTTGATATTTTGTCGTCTTGTTAGCATAAACTTTGTCCTCTGTTAAAGTTCTCTGTTAAGAGACCAATGCGAAGTCCTCTCCTCTCTATTTTATTTCCATCGTTGATGTTTAATATGTAAAATATTCTTTCTTCTCTGTCTTGACTTTGTAATGCATATCTACTAAGCATTGTCAGAACTCATACAAACCAATTGGATTAACTCTTACTCTAGCATAATTGATTTTGATCTATTTTCCTCCTTGTGTTTCATATTTTCTGAGGAATAATTTTCTTCTGCTTCATAAATGTTGTTAGTCAGGTTTTTATTCGCCATGTCTAAACATCCATAGCTCTTCATTGTTTCTGCTTTATGCCTATTTTGGGTGATTAACTCGGCTGAACTTACACGTTACTCTTTTGTCACAACGTGTGTGATTATTAAATTCAAGCATATAAAATAGTTGATATGGATCAGGATCCTTGTTCATGTCAGTCACAATATGTGTGTGTGTGTGTTTAAATGCCATATATGGGTAGGAGGACACCATTCTGTCCTAAAATTGAGACAAAATTTACCTTGATTATCTAATGGATATTCTGGTGTTTGTTTGAATTTTTTTGAAGCATAAAGTACAATATTTGCTTGCTGGAAAATCTGCCTACAAGCAGATCTTTGAATCCCCTCTTTCTATACCCGAAAATAACAAAATACCTTGGAATCTTTTAGTATTATGAACTAGTAAGGGATGATTGTTAGTTTATCATTGAGTTCTTCATGTATTAACAAGGATTAAAGCTTTAAAATCTTGTATCGTATATCCTTAAGTCCCTTTGATCAAAGATACGACTATAAGAGAACGAAATGCTAAATGAACCTTAATACATTAATACTAGGCTGCTGCATGTATCTGTTGATACACGACTATTTCGTTTATCTTATGAATTAGATAGATGATGTTTACTTTAGCCATACTTAATAATCGGTAGAAGTAGTTATAGTATCCTTTCTTTATGTTGTATAAACTATGTAAATATTTGTTGCGCCATTCTTCAGAGAACATTTGAGTTTACCCCTTTCTGTTAGCCTCAAAAAGATGTGTATATATCTATTCTTATGCTCCAACAGGCAATTGCAGACATACTTAAAGATCACTTCATGGTGTAGAAAATGCATTTAATAATTATGTACTCCAAATCTAACGTACGAAAAGAGGCTGATCTTCAAAAAATATCATGTCTATTAGAATGTGATTGCTGGTACATGTTAACTCAAATCTGGATTAACAGATGACTATGTGAAATTCATATTGATTTGCTTCTCATAAGTTTGAAGCTCATTTGCTAATTTTTCTTTTTCTTATTTTTTTGTACATGTACACTTGGGAGCGCATTTGGAGTTGTGATACAACTCCATTCATCTATCCAAATTAGATTTGTGCTTGCCTACCTTATCGCTTGTGTCTAGAAGCCCCATCGCATCGATAGTGTCTAGTGCCTCTTCTTCTCTTTAAAGAATTTATGTCCTCAAAAATATACATAATTTTTGCTTTTAATTAACGTTACAGAATTGCAGCTTTATGTATGATATTTTCTCTTGTTTACCGTGTTTTGTAGAGGACATTATGCTATATTGGTGAGCTTATGTCATTTCCTCAATTAATGTCGCACTTGTGGTGATGCCACACATAGAATGTTACGACTATTATTTTGTTTTCAACCATCCATTACTAACAATATTTGTAGCTATCTTTTACTCAGAATAAGAGTCCAGAATGTAGATCCTAAAGGTTTAAAAGTGCAGATTTTTTAGATTAAAAGGGAGGCAGATTTTGAGAGCCTTGAGAGGTAACAATTTGAACATTAAAATGTACATTTTGAGTGCAAGAAAACACATTTTTCTTAAAACTTTGTAAGTGTTGGAATTTAGTTCGTAGAAGTGTTTATGTTTTAGAGTAAAATACAACTCTTTTTGAGAACTCTAAAAGGGGTAGATTAGATGATAGAACACAACTTTCAAATGGAATACAATTATTATTATTATTAATGTTTTATATTTTTTTAATGACAAAAAGGCCCAAAATTTGGTCCCCCAGCCTTAGGTTAGTTTTTCATGAAAAACTTTTACCCAATAAATTATAGCCATTTTTCTCAAGCCCTCTAGATCATTAAAAAATAATAATTAAATTTTAACTTATTCTCTCTAAGATTATAGTAGATTTTTATAGTTAGCATTTTATAAAATCTTATACATTAACCCTTTCGTTCAAAGTTAAATTATATTTCGTTAAGATGAATGTTAATATTTTCTCTTAAACCCTTTCTTAAACTCTTTTTCTTTATATATAAGTTCCCTTTTAATTAATCTTATTTTAGTCGGTTGATTATTTTTAACATTTTTTTTTTGTGTTTAGAAAGAGCTTTTCATCTCTCTCTCCTTTAGGATAATTATAATCTCTTACCTAAAATTATAAAAGTTAAGTAGGCTGTTAATAGGAATTACTTTATCATTATTTAGTTCAATGTTTAGATGTCCTAATTCATTATCTTTGAAATAATCAGGCGATTTTTGGACCCTTTTTCAAACTAACTGTAGAAGAATAATGATTTGGGGTGGGACACCAATAGTTAGGCCTATTTTAATTTTTTACATCACCTCTTTTATGAGAATATATATTTGCTATTATCACTTTTTTAAAATCAAATATTACTAAAACATTTTAATTTCTTAACTGTTATTTCAAGATTTTAGATATGCCAACAAGTTTTCAAAAATACAAGGTACATACATACATATGTCATACGCAGAAAGGTACAAATTCTATATATTTTTTTAGTATTCTCTATACGTAACTTATTATTTTGTTACACTTCATATTATTTTTCTCATATCTACTATCACTTTTTACAAATGTTACTTATTTTTTTATATAATTTATAAATCCTTACACTTTAATATACACATTATTTTACTACATATTTGCACCGGACTACTATATCATTTTATTTTATGTCACGTCTTAATTTTATATATAAATAGAATGACAAATTTTCATATCCTTTAAACTCGACATTTTGGATACATTTATATAAGACACATCTATATTTCAACATATAAAATTGACATACATTTTAAGTACATTTATTTATTTACTTTTTACCGTATGATAAACATACTACTATTAATTTAATTTAATAGACATATATATGGCGTACGTTGTATTTTACTCTTTTTCTTAAACAATTAAAATTTACTTACCATTGATATTAAAATAAATAAATAAAAAAGTTTTCCTAATTATATTTTCCTAAATTGAGTTTAAGGAATATCTTCGGATAGGCTCTGAGGGATACTTAATACTTCCCCTCGAGTAACCAAAACTCTTACTCATAATCTCACTGGTTTCGCAAATCAAAACAGAGTTTACATTTACATATTTAAAAATGGTTTTCCTAATATTTTCCTTAAAATTTGGGTGGCGACTCTAAAATATATTAAAAAAAAAAAATCCAAAAATCAGAGTGTCAGCCATATTATGTTGCGAATTGTTTCGGCTGATTCAAAATAGGTGTGCGACATACGAAAAGAAGTAAAGTTTTATTTTGTTATTCATCACGATTTTCTAAGGTCATTGGTGCAAGTTAAAATTTTATTGAGGCATTTTTTGTATTGTTTATGTATGTTTCTTAATTTTTTGGTCATTCTGGGGCATTTAGGTAATATTCGGTCATTTTCAAACAGTTACGAAAAGAAGTAAAGTTTTTTCTATTATTCGTCACGATATTCTAAGGTCATTGGTGCAAGTCAAAAAAAATTGAGGCATTTTTTGTATTGTTTATGTGTGTTTCTTGATTTTTCGGTCATTTTAGGGCATTTAGGTAATATTCGGCCATTTTCTGGCAGTTACGAAAAGAAGTAAAGTTTTATTCGGTTATTCGTCACGATATTCTAAGGTCATTGGTGCAAGTCAAAAAAAATTTGAGGCATTTTTTGTATTTTCTTTATGTGTGTTTCTTGATTTTTTGACCATTTTGGGGCATTTAGGTAATATTCGACCATTTTCTGGCAAATACGAAAAGAAGTTAAGTTTGGTTCTGTTATTCGTCACGATATTTTAAGGTCATTGGTGCAAGTCAAAAACATTTTGAGACGTTTTTTGTATTGTTTATGCGTGTTACTTAATTTTTTGGCCATTTTGTGGCATTTTGTAATATTTAGCCATTTTCGGGCAGTTATGAATAAAAGTGAAGTTTTATTCTGTTATTCGTTACGATATTCTAAGGTCATTGGTGCAAGTTGAATTTTTTTTGCGGTGTCTTTTGTATTGTTTATGTGTGTTTCTTGATTTTTCAGCCATTTTTGGACATTTACGTAATATTCATCCATTATTGGGCAGTAACGAAAAGAAATAAAGTTTTGTTCTGTTATTTGTCACGATATTCTAAGGTCATTGGTGCAAGTCAAAAAAAATTGAGGCATTTTTTGTATTGTTTATGTGTGTTTCTTGATTTTTGGCCATTTTGGAGGCATTTAGGTAATATTCGGCCATTTTTGGACAGTTATGAAAAGAAGTAAAGTTAAGTTATGTTATTCTTCACGATATTCTAAGGTTATTGTTGCAAGTCAAAAAAAAATTGAGGCATTTTTTATATTGTTTATGTGTGTTTCTTGATTTTTTGGCCATTTTGGGGCATTTATGTAATATTCTGCTATTTTCGGGCAGTTCTGAAATGAAGTAAAGTTTTTTTCTGTTATTCGTCACGATATTCTAAGGTCATTGGTGCAAGTTGTAATTTTTTGAGGCATTTTTTGTTTTGTCTATGTGTGTATCTTTATCGGCCATTTTGGGGAATTTACGTAATATTTGTCCATTTTCCGACAAGTACGAAAACAAGTTAAGTTTGGTTATGTTATTCGTCACGATATTCTAAGGTCATTGGTGAAAGTCAAAAATATTTTGAGACGTTCTTTGTATTGCTTATGTGTGTTTCTTGAATTTTTGGTCATTATGGGGTATTTACGTAATATTCGGTCATTTTTGGGCAGTTACGAAAAGAAGTAAAGTTAAGTTCTATTATTCTTCACGATATTCTAAGGTTATTGTTGCAAGTTGAAATTTTTTTGAGGCATTTTTTGTATTATTTATGTGTTTCTTGATTTTTCGACCATTTTAGGGCATTTATATAATATTCGAACATTTTCCACCAAGTATGAAAATAAGTTAAGTTTGGTTCTGTTATTCGTCACGATATTCTAAGGTCATTGGTGCAAGTCAAAAATATTTTGAGACTTTTTTGTATTGTTTATGTGTGTTTCTTGATTTTTTGTCCATATTGGGGAATTTACGTAATATTCGGCCATTTTTGGGTAGTTACGAAAAGAAGTTAAGTTTTGTTTTGTTATTCGTCACGATATTCTAAGGTAATTGGTGCAAGTAAAAAAAAAATTGAGGCGTTTTTTGTAATGTTTATGTGTGTTTTTTCATTTTTTGGCCATTTACTTAATATTTGGCCATTTTTGGGTAGTTACGAAAAGAAGTAAAGTTTTGTTCTGTTATTTGTCACGATATTCTAAGGTCATTGGTGCAAGTTGAAATATTTTTGAGGCATTTTTTGTATTGTTTATGTGTGTTTCTTGATGTTTCTGTCATTTTGGGGCATTTACGTAATATTCGGCCATTTTCAGGCAGTTACGAAAGGAAGTAAAGTTTTGTTACCTTATTCGTCACGATATTCTAAGGTCATTGGTGCAAGTCAAAAAAAAATTGAGGCATTTTTTGTATTGTTTATGTGTGTTTCTTGATTTTTCGGTCATTTTGGGGAGTTTACATAATATTCGGCCATTTTTGGGAAGTTACGAAAAGAAGTAAAGTTACGTTCTATTATTGTCACGATATTCTAAGGTCATTGGTGCAAATCAAAAAAAAATTGAGGCACTTTTTGTATTGTTTATGTGTGTTTCTTAAATTTTCGGTCATTTTGGGCATTTAAGTAATATTCGGTCATTTTTGGGCAGTTACGAAAAGTAGTAAAGTTTTGTTTTGTTATTCGTCACGATATTCTAAGGTCATTGGTAAAAGTATAAAAAAAAATTAGCCGTTTTTTGTACTATTTATGTGTTTCTTTATTTTTCGGCCATTTTGGGGCATTTATATAATATTCGGCCATTTTCTGGTAGTAATGAAACGAAGTAACTTTTTTTCTTTTAGTTGTTACGATATTCTAAGGTCATTGGTGCAATTTGAAATTTTTTTGAGGCGTTTTTTGTATTGTTTATGTGTGTTTCTTGATTTTTTGGCCATTTTCAGGAAGTTACGAAAAGAAGTAAAGTTTTGTTCCCTTATTCGTCACGATGTTCTAAGGTCATTGGTGCAAGTCAAAAAATAATTTAGGCATTTTTTGTATTGTTTATGTGTGTTTCTTGATTTTTCGGTCATTTTGGGGTATTTAGGTAATTTTCGGCCATTTTTGGGCAGTTACGAAAAGAAGTAAAGTTACATTCTGTTATCGTCACGATATTCTAAGGTCATTGGTGCAAGTCAAAAAAAAATTGAGGCGCTTTTTGTATTGTTTATGTGTGTTTCTTGATTTTACGGCTATTTTGGGGCACTTACGTAATATTCGGCCATTTTCGGGCAGTTACGAAAAGAAATAAAGTTTTGTTCTATTATTCGTCACGATATTCTAAGGTCATTGATGCAAGTTGAAAAAATTTTGAGGCATTTTTTTGTATTCTTTATGTGTGTTTCTTGAATTTTTGGCCATTTTGAAGCATTTATGTAATACTCGACCATTTTCAGGCAGTTACAAAAAGAAGTAAAGTTTTGTTTTGTTATTCGTCACGATATTCTAAGGTCATTGATGCAAGTTGAAGTTTTTTTGAGGCGTTTTTTGTATTATTTATGTGTGTTTCTTTATTTTTCAGCTATTTTAGGGCATTTACGTAATATTCGGTCATTTTTGGGCAGTTACGAAAAGAAGTAAAATTTTGTTATGTTATTCGTCAGGATATTCACAGGTCATAGGCGCAAGTCAAAAAAAATTGAGGCAATTTTTGTATTGTTTGTGTTTTATTGATTTTTCAGCCATTTTGGAGCATTTACATAATATTCGTCCATTTTCGGACAGTTACGAAAAGAAGGAAAGTTTTGTTCTATTATTCGTCACGATATTCAAAGGTCATTGGTGCAAGTCAAAAAAAATTGAGGCAATTTTTGTATTTTTTATGTGTGTTTATTGATTTTTTGGCCATTTTGGTTAATTTACGTAGTATTCGACCATTTACGGGCAGTTACGAAATGAAGTAAAATTTTGTTCTGTTATTCGTCACAATATTCTAAGGTCATTGTTTCAAGTCAAAAGTTTTTTGAGGCTTTTTTTTATTGTTTATGTGTGTTTCTTGATTTTATGGCATTTTTGAGAATTTACGTAATATTCGGCCATTTTTAGGCAGTTACGAAAGAATTAGAGTTTTAGTCTGTTATTCGTCACGATATTCTAAGGTCATTGATGCAAGTCAAAATTCTTTTTGAGGATTTTTTTGTATTGTTTATGTGTGTTTCTCGATTTTTCAGCCACTATGGGTCATTTCCGTAATATTTGACCATTTTCGTGTTGTTACGAAAAGAAATAAAGTTTTGTTCTCTTATTCACCACGATATTCTAAGGTCATTGGTGCAATTCAAAATTATTTGAGGCGTTTATTGTATTGTTTATGTTTGTTTCTTGAATTTTCAGCCATTTTGGGGGAATTACGTAATATTTGGCCATTTTCAGGCAGTAACGAAAAGAAGTAAGGTTTTGTTCTTTTATTTGTCACGATATTCTAAGGTCATTGGTGCAAGTTGAAACTTTTTTGAGGCATTTTTTTATTGTTTATGTGTGTTGCTTGATTTTGCGGCCATTTTGGGGCATTTACGTAATATTTGGCCATTTTCGGGGAGTTACGAAAAGAAGTAACATTTTGTTCTCTTATTCGTCATGATATTTGATTCGTCCAAACTTACACCTCAATTAAGAGATATAAACGGTTGAAGTCAATTTATAGAACTCAACTTGAGTTGATGTCGATCCCACAGAGATTTTCTCTACAAAAATGATGTCACTATCGTGTTTTACTCAAATGTCATTATTATTTCCTAAATAAACAATTATGGAAAGTAAAATTGGGTTTAGCGTTAACGCTTTGGTAACCAAAGTTGCAGACTACAGTCTAAGTCGACAATTGACAAAATATCAATTTCGAAGTTGTTTCAATAATTAACTGAAACTAGGATTGTTTTCCCAATAACGTTGCGTCTAATGTTATTCCGTAGTTGAGTTTCATGCAATTTACCTCTACAAAATACATGTGAGTTAGCTATATCTGACACTTCTCAGTCTACTCAGATAATCTTCACCCAAGTCCTCTCGGTCCTAGAGTGTTACACGATTCACCCTTGCCTATAATGGTGTTAAGGTTCTTTTCTCTCGAACTTAAACCTTGACTTCATTTTGTCAGTTTAATTTAAATTTTTCCTAATTATCATTTTTCTCTCGAACAAATGACAGATACATGCTCACTCTAATGCGTGCACTCATCAGAATACATGAATCATGAAAGCTAAATTACAATTTATAAACATAAATCGCCTTTTACTTGTTTTACGAAATTACAATTAGAATTTCGTCATGGATCCCACAACCCCAGTTGTGGTATTTAGCCACTCATGATTTCACGTAAATATTTAGAAATATCAAACGAAAACATGTTTAGAAAGTACTTACGAGAATAAGCAAATCAACAAGCCACTTCGATAATTAAAGAATCAGAAACCCAAACTTTGAACTTAATTCAATGTTCAAAATCAAAAATCACTAACTGAGAATATAGGAAACTTGTTCGTCGTTCAAGGTAAGATAAGATAAAACATAAAAAAACGACCTAATTAATTCAAATAATGTGTTTTAAAAAGAGTCCTACTCGAAGTAAGACTGAACTGTCGAACCTATCATGCCTGCTCCTACGACCCGTCAAGGGCTTCACGGTCCGTGAAGCCCTTCGTGGTCTTCACTTGGATTCCTCTAAAACAGGTTCTTCAAGACCTGTACACTGTGTCATCACCACGAAAACTACCACAACTCGTGATAATGACCACGGTCCGTGTAGTTATCCGTGGTCTTCACTTGATCAATTCTCTCTTCAACTTTCTAATGCCCCTTCACTATATCATTCACCACGGACACCATCACGACTCGTGACAATGACCACGGTCCGTGTAGTTGTCTGTGGTCTTCACTTGGTCAATTCCTTTTTCAACTTTTCTTTGCCTATCCACTGGTTCACCTTCACGACTGGCACCACAGACCGTTATGAGGACCACGGTCCGTGAGGTTGGTCGTGGTCTTTACATGGTCCAACTTCATCTCAACTCCTCCAAGCCTTCATACAGGAAATGCTTCACGACTTGCACCATGGTTCGTGACAAGGACCACGACCCGTCTAGGTGCTCGTGGTCTTCACTTGATCACCCACATCTTCTGCTTCTTTTTCCAATTTTCCACACAGGAAAGAATCTGTCTACACATTCAACAAACACATCAAAGCATACAAAAATACACTCAATTCTAGTATTTATCCTTAGTTTTCAAGCATAAAATGTGCCAAGATTTCACGGAACATCAATACCCTCAACTTAGAACCATTACTTGTCCTCAAGTGATGAGAAAGAAACACATTCGGTCCTCAAATTATTCAAACCCTTTTGAAACCACGCAGCAGCCATCGCAAACATAATTTGTATCCAAAACCATGAATCTAACATGCAAGGATCAATCTATGACTTCTCATTACTCACAGTCGATCATATTTATGCTTGTGATTATCATCTAACACAATCTACTCTCAAATGCAATCATTTAGAGTGAGTGACTAGTCCCTCACTCATGATAGTTGGGACTAAATGCTACGCTCACACTCTCAAAGAACTTCTAACACTAACAACAAACTACCATCGGCTTTCCCTTGTTTTCTACGCTTTATCTTTCAAACACCAGGAATAGGATCACTGTAGGACTTTATCAGCTTGTAACATAGGCTCAGGCTAGGGAATGGATATTTGAGTTTGTGAGTGACTAGTCCCGTGGTTTTCCAAAGTTTCGTTTGCACACAACTCTTTTCAGAGAAATTCCCTCTTTTATTTCATTTCAGCACATCCCAACAGCCATTATTTCCTTTTTCTTTTTCTTTTTATTTTCTTCTTTTTCTTTTCTTTTCTTCACATTTTTTTTCTTATATGCATTTAGCTCACTGGTTGAACATTCTTTTTCACTTCTTCTTTCTACTCGGATTGCAATCATCCTCAACTTAGGCTTTTGTCCTGAGTTGTTACATTGTATCTTCGGAAACCAAAGGATATGATATTTACTGGGTAAGAACATAAACTAATTTTTAGGCTCAAATCGGGTTCAAGTGATAAGCTTTTTATTTGGTTGTTTTATTTTTGTCTTTTTACTGGCTTACAAAAATGGCCTACTGATCCTTTCCTATCCGGTTATTCTCAGACTTAAGCAAGACTACTCGGGCAAGTTCTAGTTTCTTCTCCTAGTGTTAGACTTCAAACAACACTCACACACACAAATGACACAAGACTACATTCTCCAACTTCTTGGTTCTCCAATTTATTTATCAGACTACCAATGTTCAACATGTAAGTATCTAAGATGCCATCTAAAGATCCTAACAGTCAAATTTCAGATTAAGGTCCTCATTTTTCACAGACTAGCTGCTGCACAGCTCAACACACAAACACTGCATATTCTTATCAAAACAAAAACAAAACCATACATTGTTCACATAATACACACAAAGTGAACTTCCATTCATCCTAACGACTAGAATGGTAGGTTTCTCACCACCCCTTCCCCAAACAAAAAGACTTTGCCCTCAAAGTCAATGAAGAAAATCAAAACAAGGCTATGAGGAGGGGTCATACCTACGGTGCTCTAGGCGCCAGTCTCCCAATCATCATTGGCACCCTTATCAATGGGTGCACTCTCAGAACTCAGTGCATGATCAGGTTGGCTACCACTCACCGGGGTAGGTGCTCCGCTAGTAGAAGCCCCAGCTAGCACAACATCTCTTTGTTGTTGTTCAAGTGCTTCTTTTTTGCGAGCTTCCTTCCTTGATGCCCTGCGTGCTTTCTTGTGTTGCTTTCTTTCCTCTCTGGACATGTCAGCCGGTAGTTCATCATCAGATTCTCCAGTTTTTTTCTTTCTCTTGCCGAATTTGCTTTTAAGGATTCCCTCCTAGATATCGTCAAGAGACTAAGGAATAGGCTGATCATCGAATATCTTCATTAATGAGTCTGGCATGACTAGAGTGGGTACCTGTACCGACTTTTCAGCTAGTTTAGCAACTTGGGCTCGCATCTCGGCCAATTGCTTCTTGAATTCTTCATTATTGCTTGAGTCGGCAACCTGCAACTATGTTTGGACATGGGTCTCCAAGCCATCCATGTTGTTCTTCAAAATAGCAAGCTCCTTCCTCATTTCATCTTTAATGCTCTTCTCCGCAACTAACACATTGTGCTTTATAAGCTGGGGCATCCGGTGGACGATTTGGTTGACCAAGGTCCTGATCTGCCGCTGTTTTCAAGAAAAGTTGTGGGAAGAGTGATATATGTACCTACAGCCTAGGACTCTGAAGCTGGTGGTGGTGATGATGCCCCCGAAGCTGGCTGTGAATACTCACCCTGCTCAGTTTGCTTTGCAACCTGTGGGATAACTAGTGGTGTATGAGGTACTACCGCTAATGATCCCGCTGCTCCTGATTTCCTCCCATAAAGAGGATGGTTTGCATCCTGAATTTTGAAAGTTGTAGTTATCTTAGATGCCTCCACCGGTTTATCCACCAACTTATTTGGAGGAATGTTCGCCTTCAAACACAACTTTCTTATCAGATAGGGGAATGTCAAACATGCTAGCTCATTCATCGCTCTATCTCGCATCTGTGTGGCGATGATTCGACCCGTATTAACTAGGTAACTGGTCATGAGGCAGGAAACCAATGATGCCAGTGATGGAGACAGTGTATTCTCGTTTGCTGTGGGTCGTAGTCGTGCTCGAACTATTGACCACCAGACCTTGGATGGAAAAGCGAGGGATGCTTTTGTAATCTGCACATTAGGATCATACACACATGCTACTGCTTCTCTTTCTGTGGAAATGTACCCGGCAATCCAAAGCATGACGCGCTCTCGTGAAGTAGGATCTTCCATCTCTGATTCACTCGTGACAGCGTGGTGTTTACCCTTAAATAGTCCCACAGAAGCTGGTGTTGTATACTTAGGGCTATGTAGCATTCGATTAATTGTTTCCTCAGAGATGTTCACCGTCTTCCCCCAAATAATGATTGTGACTAACGGAGTAAATGTGGTTGCAAGTGTCTTATGTGCTCTCTTGGTTGTTTCAGTTTCCGCAATCATGTTCATTAGGATGAAGGCGTAGAAAACATAGAATTCTCGAGGTAGATGGCCGGTGTATTCCCCGGGAACATTGGTCATCCATTCAAATTGGTGAATCTGGAACAGTCTGTAAATCTCTGGAAATGTCTGGATGTCTGCCATCAATACCCTAGTCTCGGGCATGAGCGGTCTCTTTCTAAATCCCCCTGACTTGCTCACAATTCCCTTTTCAAAGAAATCTTCCTATCTATTCACCGTCCACATAACTCTAAAACAGTCAATAAGTTATTGTCACTCTACTGGGTCAAATTTGCGGATGCTCACATACTGAACCATTGTATCATCTGGAGTCACCTCATCATCCCCCTCTTCTGCACCTATCTCTGTCTGAGCTCTTGCGTTATCCTCTAGTATTACTGCAGGTGGAGAAGTAATAGCATCTTCCTGAGAGCTGCTTTCAGACTCTGCACTGCCTCCCTACCTATCATCCGAATGGCTTCCTGAAGCAGCATCAGATTTACTTCCCGATTCCTCACCGCTACCGGAACTACTACCTCTCTATTCAGACTGGGTGGAGTGTCCTGGAAGATAGCCCTAGCTGTTGTGGATCTAGTAGCCTGAGGTGGATGATCGTCAGGTGTAATATTCATTTGTACCTCCGAACTACTCGATTCAGAAGCATTATGGTCTTTCAATTGAGATGCAGTAGGGGAGGAATGTTTGGTTGTGTTCTTTCATCGGGGAGGCATAGTACCTGAGAAACACAAAACTCATTAGTAAAAAAATTAGTAAAATGACACACTATCGAGTACTCAGACTTCCCCTGTTTAATTACATCGTGACGCCTTACCTTAAGAATGATGTCACCCAATCTATCGTTGGGAAAGGCTACGAAATCAAAAGACGAAACAGAAACAAAAGTGCAATAAGTAAACTTTACAAAATATAAGTAAATTATACGGGTGCTCCCACGGGACATGGTAGGTACCATGCTCCGTTAAACCCCTCGTAGATTTAATACAGAGTCAGTGTGCAACAGTGTGCGATAATGGCTCAAACTAAGTAATATTCACGGATGGTTATTGATGAGTCCACAAATTAAAATCATTTAGGGATATATTTTGATAGAATTAGTGTCCTCAAATGAATATTTTGTCTCAATATCTGATGAAAACCCTTAAGTTTCAGGTATTTAGAGTTTGAGGGAAAGTATGGACACTATTTAGCAAAAAGGAACAAAAGTGGCTGAAAGAATGAAGAAATGAAGGCCTGAGGATCGCCGAGTCCATTTGGCGAGTCGCTGATGAGCTTGGAGATTGCCCTTTGTTCCAGTGTGCTGAGCCCTGAAGTAAAGGATCAAATCGGCGGAGAAAAGAAGCAGTTGGAGTGTCACCGAGCAGTTCCGTGAAGCAGTACTATGTCACCCAATGATCCAAACATGATGATGCTGAAGGATAGAGCAAGACAATGATGAAACCTACCATAGGGAGGATCGCCGAGTTGATCGGCGATCTCGACTAACGACACTGAATGATCCGCTGCATCACATATTTTTGAAAACTATAAATACTCATTGAGAATTATTATTTTAGTATCGAATTTTTAGCTTTGAACAATAATTTTTGAGAATTTGCTTCTATTTTTGAGTTCTAAGTTTGGAGAGGGTTTTGAAGAACTTGAAGGTTCAAAGGGTTTCAACTCCAAGGTTTTGGACTTGGGTCTTGTGGATTCTTCACTCTTGACTTGTTTTGAGACTTAAATATTCATACCCATTTGAATGCAAACTAATTTTGGTATAAATTTCTATCTCTTTAGCATGTCTAGCTAAAACCCCAATTCTTGGGGTGTGATTTTGTGAATATCGTTAGATTATCTGTTAGGTCTTTCTTGTTGGTGGTTTATTTGTTGTTTTGATCTGATTTCGTTGAGTAGTTGTGGTGGAACTTAATGAAGTTGTAGTTGCAAATACGATTTAACCTTTGTGTTTTCGGCTTTCTCGAGAGAGAGGTCATAAAACTAAAACTACTAAATTGATTGTCGGTGGGAGTGGGTCAACATGAGGTTAAGCTCAAGAGAGTGAACCTTAGTCTCATTCCCACACACTCAGCTCGAGAGAGTGAGTGGGCTAAGGTGGAGGTTGTTGTTCATGCGGCAAGGGGGTGTCCGAGAGGAACCCATTTGATTTGGGGTAAGTTGCTCGAGAGAGAATTTATCGCCACTATAGTCAAGCCTAGTCACAAATATTCAATGAATTTACTACCAAAAGCATGTACCCAATGATTTAGCCTATCCCGTATTCCTATCACATCCCAAGAATCCCGTCTCCATATTAGTTTCTTTGTTTATTTTCACTGTTTTTTTCTGTGTTTGTTTACTTGTGAAAAACCTCCATTGATAACTGATGCTTGCGTCACTCCGTAGATTTAGGATGTTTATATTCGAAAATGTTTTTAGCTATGACTAATTATAACTTAATTTTATTTTTCTATTAATTTTCACCACCACTCCCTTGAGACTCGACCCCAACCCTTGGTTGGGTTATTATACTATTGCACGATCGTAGACACTTGTATTGGAAGTTGTGTCTTGATTACACAAACATCAAAATGGTGCCGCTGCCGGGGAGTGGTGTTATTTGAGAATTTTTAGTTTAATAACATTTTTGTTCTTCTTAGTTATAGTTTACTTACTTAATTTGCAGTTTTGTTTTTCTTGTCTGTATTGAAGAAGAGGAAGTGAGTATGGCGAGCAGCACTCGGGAGCTAATAGAGTTTCCTCCATTAGAGGTAATGATATTCCGGGAGCGTATCCTCACCTTCAAGCAATTGGAAGGTGAACAGATCCACAAGTCATGGGAAAGATTTAATAGACTAATCACTCAATGCCTAACCCATGACATTCCCGACATAATCCTCCTTGACTGTTTCTACAGAAGTCTTGGTCCCGGAAATAAGAAGTTGGTCGACCAACTCATTCTAGGAGGCATTAAGAAATAGCCATATGTGATAGCAGCCCAAGTGCTTAACAAATGTCCGAAACAAACCAAGATGTAGAAAAAGACTTCGTGTTGGCCTCCCTAATGACTCAGATAGATGAATTGGCCAAAAAGATGATGAAGATCGAAGTCCTATGCAAGAGGAAGGATAAATATATCCCTCCTCATGAGTGAATAAGTCCCAAGAACCATGAGGTTAAACGCCTTGAGGAAATACTCTCAATCATTCTCCACAAGGTGACTGAGCAAGATGGAGAGCTGGAAGAAATGAAGGAAAACATTGAAGGGATGAAGCGAATGATTTGGTCTCATTCCAGAGTCGTCCAGCTGCTCGAGAACCTTGTGGGTCATGCATTACTCGATCTCCAATCATAACAAAATAGGGAGTTGCCTAGTGATACTATGGCTAACCCCAAAAATGGAGTTTGAGTGTTGATTTGCGTTATGCCACGACGTTAACTAAGGTGCTGCTTGGGAGGCAACCCAAGGTTTAGTGCTTTTATTTATGTTCTAGTAAAATAATGGTGTGTTGTTTGTACAGGTTGAAGTGTGGAAGGTGTTCGAAAAAGTGCAGGGTGGCGACCTAATCCGTTGTTTGACTCAAGACATTCAAATCAAAGTCTGTAAAACTCGACGAGCTCAAGAAATTATTAGCGATTCACCGATCATGTCGGTGACCCCGACGTGGACCAACGTTTGGACACCACATTAACTAGAGGCCCTGTAAAACTCGGTGAGTTAAATGACTACTCAGCGAAATGCTGAGACGTTTGGCGATCATGACTAATGTCGCCGAATGGGCAAGAATTGGATGGTTTTTTGGGCCACAGGTTTTAAAATTTTAATTCATTCACTTTCCCTCACTTATATTTCTTGCGTTGTTAGAATATTATTAGTGTTGATTTGTGCTCGGAGTTGGATTACATTGCCTCCTAGCATTTCAAAGTACTTCAATCAGCATAAAATATTGGTTTTCCCAAACCCCGAGGCTATTTGGAAAAATGTGTTCTCTTATGCAATTGGGCTTATTGAATTGATGTGTGATGGGCCTCTCTGATAGATTTAGGTTGTTGAAATGCTGAATTCAATTTGTAAATCATGTCTATCTTATCTTGATCTTTGTACCCCCTTTTTGTTACGCGTAAAAATGAGTTAAATTTTGTGGGGTTGTGCGTATGTGGTGTTTATTATGATTAAGAGTTATGGATCTGAACTTAATTATCATAGTGCATAGTTTAATTTTGTTTTCAGGGGTTGCAGGGTTGAAGTCGAGAATATAGATAGGAAATAGGCATGATGGGATGGGCCGATTGGTGAGTTGGGTCGAGCTCGCCAAACCACTCAGTGGTTCGCCTAATGACCCCATCTCGCCTTTAATTTCATGCTACTTGAGATGGATTCGGTAACTTTTGGTGAGAAGTCTCTGTGCGCCAAAAGCATTCGGCGATTCGCCGAAAGTCTCCTCGACCGCCCTTTGTCTGCATCCCAACCTTTATTGCACTGTATCTTTCGGCGGATAAAACCCTGCTCACCAAAGCAACTCGGTGATTCGCCGATCTATTCGGTGAGATAATCTTCAATTGTGTCCCTATGAATTTGATTTAGTTGTTTTAACTTCTTTCTAAATTCTTTGCAGAAATGGCTAGATCTAAAGTTGCAGGAGAAAGCAGGTCACCCCAAGGTAAAACAAAAGGGATTAAAATCAACGAGGATGCAGCTGCATCCAGAAGCAAGGTTGCTAAACTTTCCACAACTTGTGGGAAAGGCAAGGGCAACGATAAGACCATTGAACTATCAGATGCAAGCACTGACAGTGATGGATTTTATAGAAATGACCCCAACCAATCTGAAAGCAAAGATGTGGGTTCTAATGAGGATGATATGTTAATAGCACAGAGGCCTGAGCAGTGAACTAAGTAGATGAATGATCCATCCAGGGTTAGGAATACCCAGCCTACCACTCCTACATCTCCAGTTCCAGAGCAGGCAATAGTATTAGCGCCTCCAGTACAGGGTCCTCCGCCTAAGTCAATGAATCGAGTAAAAGCTGAGGGGCTGAGAACAATTCTGGAGGAAAAGCGGTTGTCCATAGACGGGGTTATAGACAGGCACCTAGAGATAATGGAGTGCCTGAGATACCATAAGTTCCAAATCTTCACCAAACGCTATGGCCCTTATATTCCAAACTAGGTAAGAGAGTTCTACAGTGCATATAGTGCACTAATACCCCAAAAAAAGTAGCTAGCAGCAGCCTTCAAAGAAGTGGACTATGTGGTTGTTAGAGGCAGGAGGGTGAAGTGTGATAGTGAGGCGATCAACGTGGTCTTGGGCATGTCCACAAATATTGGGGATCACTGCTAGCACTTGATTAGAACAAAAAAACTGGATGAGATGAGAGAGCGGTTAGCCCCACTATTTTCATATGAGACTCTGAAGTGGTTGGCGGAAGGAGTTCCGATTGAAAAGAAAGAACTAAACATAGCAGCAAGGTTTTGGTTCGGTTTTATCAGCAACACAATCATGCCATCCCAAAATGAGTCGATTCACATTGCTAAGGCAGCTTGCCTGGGGCATCATAGAGGAAACTCGGATAAACTTGGGTACAATCATCGCTTCAGAGATACTCATGTGTGCAAGGTAGAGCCAGACCTCACTTTCATTCCAGTATTGATCACAACATTGTGCAAACAAGCTCGGGTATATCGGGATGCCAAGAAGGATGTGGAAATGATGCCCACAGCCTCTACTGATATCCAGAGAATCGAATCCCAGTACCTTAAGGATCAAGAAGAAAGGAAGAAGGCAGCATTGTCAGAGTTAGTAAACACAGAATCATCACCTGCAGAGGTACCTCCAAGTTCTTTTGCTGCTGCACGGTCTCCCAAACCCAGTGTTGTTGTTGTTGTTTCTCGGCCTCCACTCACCCAGGCTTCCTTACTCCGGATTGGATAACTTGCCATTTCTACTGACCGTCGGGCTGCCAGTCTAGAGGCCTCTATTCCAAGCATGATCCATATTTCCCTAGTTAATGTTGTGACACCTCTGAATACTACCATTGATTCCCTAGAGATCAGGATAGCGGTGTATGAGCACAACCAAGGGGCCATAGAGGAGGTGACGACTTTAAAAGCTGTCATTGTTGAGCTGCTAAAAGATGTAGACCACCTGACATCCACCGATGTGTCCATGGACTTTGGAACAGTGGAAATTCCAAACGTGCCTGAGATGCCTCAGACCACCACTTGACATGGGGATAGAGCGGAGAAGACAACCGATTCTGAGTCTGAAGCAGAGACTGATGAAGAGACGCATGAGGAAACTGAGGGAGCTGCAGATAAAGACCTGACCGAGATGGAAGCAATGATGATAGATGTTGCTGTGCAAGCTTCCTTAGCACCTGTTGTTGGATTTAGTGGAGCAGGTCCTTCTGGAGTCACTTTGGGCACTGAAGCCCAGACAGATGGAGCGACAGATTAGCCAGGATCACCTCTTTACCTCCTTCTCTTTCTTTCTTTATTTTACATTTTGGATTTTGTGTTATTTGCATTTGAGGACAAATGATTCTTATTTGTGGCGGGGTGAGGCCCACCTTTTATGTGTGCTATTGATATTAATGTTTTGTTTATATTTGGGTTGTGAGCTTGGATGTTGTTTAAATACTGATTTTTTATGGATGTTTGAGCTTGTGGCTCCTTTTATTTTGAATTGGAAAAATGATTTTGACTCGTCCGAAAATTTTGCCACCTCTCATGTGTTGAATGTGGCTGTTCTTTTGAAAAATTTAAGTCTCGGTCTCAATCAATACTGATGACTTGAATAGTGCTCTCAATCGAACGAACATGAATGCGCGACTACGATGAATCCAAATGAAGTCGCATAGAAAATATGTGAACTCTTTGCATCTCTTTATGACTAGCCTAGTATCGAATTGAGTCTCTTGTGATGATCATTGCACACTAGCAAAAGTGTGGAGTCTTGGACCGTAGTGTCAATGCCGAGTGTGATGAGCTTACTTTGAACCATGCATGATAGATTCTAAAATTTTCCCCGTTGGTCTGATCAACTAAGTAAGGCTATCTCTTGATATGATCTTAGGAAACTTCGAAGAGTGTGAGCCAATTTGATATATACCACTTTTATGGCCTACCTTGTGAGTGTGTGAATCTCTCTTGAGAACCCCTTGAGCCTTACCCTTCTTTGGAAGAAACTTGATGCAAACATAACCTTTTTTTTATCCATTACCCATAATCCTCATGAAGTTGTGGTTAGTTGAGTAGCCAACTTAGGCCAAAAGCCTAAGTTGGGGGTGTGGTGAAAAGAAAGGGTAAATCAAGAAGTGCAAGAAAGTCCTTATTACCCATGGTTTTGATAAAAATGGAACCCCTCCATACAAAAAAAAGAAAAAATAAATGAAAACGTAGTGTAATAAAGTTGTGAAAATACAAAGAAAATGGGGTTTCCAAAAATCCATGGGAAGTGAATAATAGGATGACTTATGAGCACTAAAGAGAATGATGAAACAATAGGAAATGAAGTATTGTGAGTACCACATTTCATGAGAATGAAAGTCACTGAGCCTAAATGACCATACCTTTGCACTCATCCCCATTACAAGCCTTGAAAAGACCTTTTTGATCTTGAGTGAACTGAAACAAATATTGATCGGAAAATACGGGCAAACTTATGGGTGAAAGCATGCATTGTGTTCTTCCTTGTAAGAGTGAGCGTTGCATTTGATTCCAGAACTTTAAAATGATTAAGCCTTTGTGTGTGAAATTGGAATCATTCCTTATGTGAGGGCATTTCAACACTTCGGTTGAGCTTGAACTTGTATTTGAATAAAGAATTGTGAGTATGAGATTCTTTGATATTGGTGAGTCACGACTTGAATCTTTGAGTGCACATTTGATCTTTGCATAAGTAACTTGAGTCTTGTTGTGTGCATTCCTGATTGAGTCTTGCGTAGCACTGTTCGAAACCTCCTTTTTGAACGGCTGAACTTGAGTTTGCTTGAGGACAAGCAAAAGTTTAAGTTGGAGGTGTTGATGATTCCACAAATTGGACTCATTTAGGGCTATATCTTGATAGAATTAGTGTCCTCAAATGCATATTTTTTCTAAATATCTAATGAAAACCCTTAAGTTTTAGGTATTTTGAGTTTGACGGAAAGCATGGACACTACTTAGCAAAAAGGAACAAAAGTGGTTGAAAGAACGAAGAAATGAAGGCCTGATGATCACCGAGTCCATTTGGTGAGTCGCCAATGATCCTGGAGATCGCCATTTGTTCCAGTGTGCTGAGCCCTGAAGTAAAGGATCAAATCGGCGGAGAAAATAAGCAGTCGGCGTGTTGCCGAGCAGTTTCGTGAAGCAGTACTATGTTTCCCAATGATCCAAACATGACGATGCTGAAGGATAGTGATATACCGTGAGTTTACGATATTTCTAATACATTTCACTTACAAGTTGTGTGTGTCTAGGGCCTTTTTGTATTGGTTTTTATGTGTTTTTATCATATTTTGCAGGAAAAATGTTCAGGCGCGGAATTAAAGACACAGCTGAAAGGAATGCAGAAAAAGGCATCTACGGAGATGACCTACGGACCGTAGGTCTATTGACGCTCCGTAGATGGTGGTCGTAGATCAGTAGCCAAGGCATGGAGGCAAATCAGGGAAATCTGACCAAGTGTGGAACCACGGTGCCCATTGACGGTCCGTAGATGGATCTACGGACCGTATTGTTGAT
>JAJOOO010003965.1:0-21302 GCA_029582685.1 Solanum piurae | reverse complement strand
GAAATCAAAGGCCGGGAAGAAGCTACCCAAAGACGGCGGTTCCGCCGCCGCCGGTGACAAGAAGAAGAAGAGATCTAAGAAGTCGGTCGAAACCTACAAGATCTACATCTTCAAGGTGCTGAAGCAAGTTCATCCCGACATCGGGATCTCGAGCAAAGCTATGGGGATCATGAACAGCTTCATTAATGATATCTTCGAGAAGCTTGCTCAGGAATCTTCAAAACTTGCTAGGTATAACAAGAAGCCTACTATCACTTCACGGGAAATTCAAACTGCTGTTCGATTGGTTCTTCCTGGTGAATTGGCTAAGCACGCTGTATCTGAGGGTACAAAGGCTGTTACCAAATTCACCAGCTCTTGAATTTAGGGTATTTTTTGCTGCTTTTAGCTGTTGGGATTATGGGTTCGATTAGGATTTTGTGATGTAAAGAAAAAAACATTGACTAGTTATCGGCATAGATTTTTCAAGTTTCTGCATTTGTAATGGTTTTACTTGGTATCTCATATATATGATGAGATGGTTTTACATTGCAAATGTGTATAATAGTGTATATACTGGAATTGTAAAATTGTTTAGGCTGATTTCATTTATTACTAATAATGCTTTTTAAATAGGTTTCATCTCAATTAAAAATCATATATATGCATAAATAAAGGGCACAAAATCAATATTATTTTCAATTGAAACAAGAAAATTGAGAACCAAATAACAACTATCTTAAATTGAGTCAAAAATGGTAAAACACTGGAAAAAAAACTACAACAATTTTTTTCTTTCCGTTTAATCACTATCCAATATTCCCCTTTAATTCAAAACACTAACACCAAGCAATTATTTAAAATAAATATGTTTTTGATATGACAATGCTTATGTGAATATATATAGCTACTATTTGTTTATTTATTGGTGTTATAGATGCTTAAAAAACATCTTTTTTTCACCAACTCACGACTAAAATAAAAGTGAATATTGATATTCTTTGCAGGATTCTTAAAAACTGACCATTTCATATACACATAACTAAACAGTCAAAAGGAGCCATTTGATTTGGTTTTAGTAGATGTAATCTTCATGTGGAAATCAATAATATAATAAAACAATAGTAATATATCTACTAGAATTTTATTAAATAGAGTGTATGCAGACCTTACTACTATCGTGTGGAGGTAGGTGTATTGTGTTCAAAAAATCTTCGAATCAAGTGCATCAAATCTATGTAAAAAAACAAAAAAAAACAATAACGAAATAATAAGAATAAAAAAAGAAAACAATGTAAAGTCAACAAAAAAGAAACAATAACAACAACAAAATAGTCTGATAATTGAAATACAATTAACAACATATGACAAGAATTACAAAGGTATACAACCAGTACAGCTACAAGCACTAATAAACCTACACCTTTTCAAGGAAAGACAACACTCTACCCCTACCAAGCTTGTACCTTAATACGTGACTTCCACTACTTCTTATCTAAAGTCATGTTCTCAGTAATATGAAGTTGTGTCATGTCCTGTCTAATCACCTCTCCACAATACTTTTTCGGCCTACCTTTACCTCATCTACATACCCATTATAACCAGCCTCTCGCATCTATTCACTAGGGCGTCAACACACCTCATCTACACATGTCCAAATCATCTTAGTCTCGCTTTTTTCATCTAAATCTGCAACTGAGGTCACTCCCACTTTCTAGTGGAAAAGCTCTTTCCTAATCTTGTCCCTCTTAGTATGCCCACACATGCATCTTTTGAACATGTAAGTGCTTAACTGGCTAACACTCCACTTATGTGACAAATATGGTCTAACCACCATTTTGTAGAACTTACATTTAAGCTTAGGTGGTACCTTCTTATCACACAAAACTCTAAAGACAAGCCTACATTTCATCTATGTCGTCCCAATGTGATATATGACATTATCGTCGATGTCCCCATTACCTTGGATTATGAACCCAAAATACTTAAAACATTTTCTCTTGGAAATAGTCTGTGTGGCAAGTCTTACTTCCACATCTGCTTCATCCAACTCAACACTGAATTCCAAATATTCCATTTTGATCCTGCTCAAACCGGAACCTTTAAACTCTAGAGTTTGTCTTCGAACCTCCAATCTAACATAAACTCTATCCAGTTTCTCATCAATCAATACCACGTCACTTGCAAATAACACACCATGGAACATCATTTTTCTAAAATAAATAAACAAGTAAAACACATCACATAAACTAACATGAAGAAAGTAATACATAATTAGATCAAACCAAAGTAATTTTTCTATTATTCTTGTAAAATTATTTATTTATATTATAGTAATTCTTATACTATATTGATTTCTATATTATTTAGCAAGAAACATAAGCTGAGGGAGTGAACCGGATAATCTCTAAACCAAATACCCCTAAATGTTTTTTTTTTTTTTTTAAATTTCATTTATCCCGCGAGTTTTTAAAATTTTCAGCTACCGCCTTAAGTGAAAAATGTACACGAATTTCAATATCAAATATCAGCCGCCGATTAAAAACTAAGATCAACGGTTCTAAACCACGATCCGCGTCACCATACATTAGCCAATCAGAACTCACTTCCTTCTCATTATATAAACCAAACCCTAACCCCCAAATTTCTTCATCAATCACATTCACAATCTCCTCATTCAAGATAAAAATGGCACCAAAATCAGAGAAAAAGCCCGCCGAGAAGAAGCCAGCTGAGAAAGCCCCCGTCGCCGAGAAAGCTCCGGCGGAGAAGAAGCCAAAGGCTGGGAAGAAGCTTCCAAAGGATGCTGCTGCCGGTGATAAGAAGAAGAAGAGGGCGAAGAAGTCGGTTGAGACTTACAAGATCTACATCTTCAAGGTTCTGAAGCAGGTTCATCCTGATATCGGTATTTCAAGCAAAGCTATGGGTATCATGAACAGTTTCATTAACGATATCTTTGAGAAACTTGCTCAAGAAGCTTCCCGACTTGCCCGCTACAACAAGAAGCCTACTATCACTTCTCGGGAAATTCAGACTGCTGTCCGATTGGTCCTTCCTGGTGAATTGGCTAAGCATGCTGTCTCCGAAGGCACAAAGGCTGTTACCAAATTCACCAGCTCTTGAAGAATTTGAACAACTTTAGAGTTAATGTTTAATTTTACTGTATTAGGGTTTGATGATAGGTGTAAAATAGTTCCTTTTAGTTATTAACTCCCTTTATCTGTACACATCTTGTGTAATGTGGATTGCTAATCAATCATCTATGAAATCTATCAGCTGTTGTTGTTAATTGAAGTCTCGATTTTAGTTTTTTCTGTAGTTTTGAGAATTTGGATTTGTAGTTTGGAGAATTTTGGTTAATATCTGCGTAAGTTTTCATACTTTGTTTACTTGCTCAAATTTTCACTTTCTTTGGTTGTAGCTTGAGAATTCCCAAATTAACTATCTGCTATCCTTTGGAAATGGTAAATTTTACTCATTATGTTTTATCTGTTGGATCTAATTTCATAGAATCTGTTCAATTTGAGTTACTTTTACGATGTTGTGATGAAAATGTGATGAGTTTTCAATGAAATGCATTGTTGTGATGAAGTTTTGAATATAGTTGTATAAAATCTGTTCTTTTTGAGCATCCAATTAAGCATGCTGAATGTGGAATGTTATTGAACTGTCTGTGTTATTATCATTGTTGTCGATGCTTTTTGGGAATTAATATAACACTGTTGAATTTATCATGACGCATCTATGATTGAACCTGTTTCTCCACGAAGAATACTGCTTATGTTAGCTGTGAAACTATCCGTTGTCACATTAAACGGTTAGGTAATAGGCAGATTTTCCATCTTGACATTAGCTAAAATCTAAGCCTGTGTTTTCCACTTTGAAAAGAATCAAAAGATTGTATGTTTATCACTTAGTAGTAATATATGTATATAACTAGCTCATTTTTTTGTGTTTTATTTTCTCTGACATGTCTGAAGTTCGCGAGTTTTTGAGTGATCATGCCTTTTGTATCTGTATGGAACAAAAACCTTTAAACTATATGTTGTTGTTCGACATACTTGCAATATTTTAATTTGAGTTCCTTGTGTCTTTATATGACCCTGGTGGATGTGCTTGATCTAGTTGACTATCAATGTTCGATCCTGATTTCTGGAGTCCATTGATTTTCCGCCACTCTGCAAATAATCAAGTCTCTGCTGTGTTTTAGTATGTGTACTTCTCTTTTACTAGTGAATATATGTGTCTGGTATCCTTTGTAAGGATTGGCTACTTAAGTGCTCTGCGGTAGGTGATTGCACCATAAGATACTTTCTTCTGGTAGAGGTAAGTTTTACATGTCAATTAACGAAAAATCTTCTTATTGGTGCTGCAACACACTGGTTTTTGCTGCTGAAGTCTGTAAAAGGTGATAACTGAAACTCAGTCATTACAAATTCGATTGAGATACTTCTAGTCTGGAGTTGATTTCTTGTTGAAGTGTACATCATCAACTGTATTTGATGTAGTTGTGTTGACTCATTTTTGTTGTTTGAGCAGTTTTCTGAGTTGTGACTTGTGACCATAGTCTCTGCCTATTGTAATGTCTCTTTTTGTATGCAGCTCTTTGGTGAATAAGATATTATCGAGTTTTCTTTAGTTAGTATTTGGGATTGAAGCGTAGTAGTAGTAGTTGTTTCTTTAGTTACCATTGATTGTGATGGAGGTTTTTCAGCTTGCTGATCAGGACTGACTGCGATGGCCGTGTCTTAAGAAAGTCATGGAAGGTTCAATTAACGCTCTTTAGTGATAGGCGCGACTTTCTTGGTCTGCAGGAGGTCCTGTATCGACTTTCTTGGTATCATCATCCGTCTTGCAAGGTAATTGCATGTTAAGCTTTCGTCTTGCAAGATGATGCATAGCAGTTCTAGTATTTTTATGGTCATTGTATCCGTTTTTCCTTTTTCTACTTAAATTTTTTCGTGTTTCTTGGTTGTAGCTTGAGGGTCCTTTGATTATCGTTGGCCAAATGAGATTTTTTTGTGTTTTTTAGTTGCAAGCTTGGGGGTTTTCCGATTATTGTTGACCAAATAGGAAATTTCAACCATTCCACCACAACTCAGTTCGGTGTCCCGAGTCGATCTTTAGTGGAATGTTTTTTCACTTGTTTCCTCTAAATATTCTGAACTGATTTTACTAAAAAATTCCCAGTTTTCCTTTTTGTGTGATAGAATGCAACAGTAGTTTTTTTTACCAACATGTTTAACGCCATTTTATACTCATGTAATAGTTAATTAATATTTTGAAGTTCTAATGGAGCCAAATTCACAAATAATCATTTTTAGTCTCTATATTAAAAAATTAAACACAATCATGAAACGTTAAAATCAATATATGAAATTCAGGACATTATATTTGGATTTTAATTTAAGATTTAAAATCGTATTACAATGATTATTTTTCAATTATAAGGCTAAAAAGTGTCTTGCTCGCATTATTACTAAGCCCTAGAGTATTTAATTGCACGGCTTGGCGATTAATGAAGCAGTTTTAAATTGAACAACTTTCACATATAGCAAACACAAAATTCATATTTGTATGTTATAGCAAAATTTGCATAATTGCGCTCCATAGCAAACATAAATATGTATATTTCGCTATACATATACAAAAGAAAGCAGTTGAATAATTTGCTTTGGTATACATATACAAAAGATCAATTGTATAATCTGTGTTTGTATAAAGCGAGAAAGACAAAAGAAAACTGGACATGGGAAGATCGTATTTGTATAATCATAAGTGTATATGACGAAAATATATGTATTAGTATTTGTACATACAATTTTCTCTCGCTTTATACAAATACAAATGCATTTTATACATTTGCGTTTTTGTATAAAGTGAGAGAGGCGAATGAGTGAGCGAGATCTGGGAGAGTGGCGAGCGAGATCTGTGAGAGGGGAGAGAAGGGAACGAAAATATATGTATATACACAATTTTCTCTCGCTTTATACAAACACAAACGCATTTTATACATTTGCGTTTTTGTATAAAGTGAGAGAGGCGAGTGAGCGAGATCTGGGAGAGGGGAGAGAGGAGAACGAAAATATATGTATATGTACAATTTTCTCTCACTTTATACAAACACAAACACATTTTATACATTTGCGTTTGTATAAAAAATGAGAGGCGAGGGAGAGAACGAGAGTGGCGAGCGAGATTCACTAGGAGAGAGGTGAAATAGCAACAGTTTGTTATGGGGTACAATTAAATCAAACTATATTTATAGCATTTAATTTGAATTAATAGTTTGCTATTATATACAATTTTCCCTTTTAAATTTTACCCTTCAAATGAGTTGGTCATTATTTCATTTTTGTAATAAATTGAACTTACGTGTAGCAGGGCATAAGTCTTTCTTAAGGGCGTGAAATATTATTTAAGAGATATTATGATATGAAAATATAAATTTATATCCCTCAAAAAAGTTATTTTACCTTGAGGAATAAAAATTAAAATGTTGGACTGTGATGTTAGTTCCATTGGAAAAAATAACGTTCGAAGGGCATTTGTGGTCCAAAACATAAATGTTGAGTGTAGTTTTGATGCCAAAAACAAACAAAGGATGAATGTGAGTTATTTCGAATAGTTTTAGGGTATTTAAACTTTTTTCCAAACACAAAATAGAGACAAAATTGCAAATGTTGTGCTCTATATAACAGACCTGGATTTTGCAAAGGCCCAAAAGAATGTCCAATTGATTTCTCATGTTTGAAATTATAATCAAATAGAGATCTTAATATTTCTAGCCAAATTATTATTATTATTATTATTATTATTTTTCACTCGTTTAGTCTTTGATTGTTTATGATAAGTATATAAATATAATGAATTACACAAACTTTACAATGATTACATTGGCTAAAATTATAAAAATTAAATATTAGAGTCAATTTTTGTTATGGGCTTTGTTGTTGCTTAAAGAATTTTCAATTAATTATCATTGATCCACATTCATTTTCAAGTCAATATCCATAACCAACACAATATAGAATGTGATACAAGTACTCCACTATTGTAATTTGTAGCTATATATGTTTTAATTTAAAAGCTAAAAAGTGGCTAGCCCATGCTATTAATATTTGTAAAATATAGGAAAAATTACATTGTATGAGCATTAGGATAAAATTAGAGGAAATAACACAAATCACATTATTATTGGTGCTAAATACATGTTGAAATAACAATTTTTTTAATTATATTATCTGTTAGAAAAGTATTGCTCTGGAATCATGTATATGACGAAACAAATACATGTATCTCAGATATACGCGAGTCAAATTTGGTGTAGTTTGTTCCAGATACAATATATTTAAACATTATTCACATGTATCTGGATACATTGACTTTCTCACACGCTTCACTCCTCTCTCCTCTCTCTCAATGTATATGCATTTCAAGATGTACGTATATTAATTTCAAATTTTTTGTATATCTGTGTATCCAATATCAATTTCATGTACCTGTATTTCTAAAATCAATTTCATCAAGTGTATCTAATATCAAATATTTAGTATATCTATGCATAAATACATATATCTGATATCAAAATATGCATTAATACATTCATTAATTACCTCTAAGTGCTATCACCGCAAAGCAGAAAGAGAGAGAGAGAGAGAGTGAGAGAAAGAGGAGAAGAGAGAGATTATGGTTTATGTAATTATTTTGAAGTTAAGTTGATTTATAAGATAAAACTCATTTCATGTGGATTTGCTATAAGACATTTGGGAAAAGACATAGATTTCTTCCTGAACTTGTACCGAAAAGTCAAGTACACACTTAAACTATCATCATGACCTATTACACACCTATACTATTTAAAAGTGAATTTATCTACCCCTAAGACTGACGTGGCAAAATAAAATAAAATAAAAACAAATCATGCGCGTCAGATAATTATTAAAGTAAAAAAAACAACTAAATAATCAGAATTCTCCTTTTACCCCATCCCACATCTCTTCTTCTTCATACCCACCCTTCTCATCTTCTTCACACCCAAATAAGCTTAAATGAATCAGTAACAAGAAGCAATGTAGTAACAAGTTACTTCAAAAACACCACTTTTTAACCCATAAACCTCCTAGCAAAAAATCAAAACAGTACTAGGTGACTTATGATTTGTGGGTTTTAATTTGTGTTTGTTCACGTCATTGACGGGGTAGAATTTTGGGGTTTTTTCAGTCGTGGAGCTATGGTGAATTTTTTTTAGTAAACAAGATAGGCTATCGATCGAAAAGGGGAGAAAATTATTTTCCTATTATTCCTATCTTTTAAGAAACCTCCATGAAGGACATAGAAAAAGAAAAATAATATGTCCGAATCTGAAAAATATTTGCAATTGGAAGCTCGATTTCATGGTCAAGAAACGGAAGCAGTCTTCTTGTGATTCATTTTGGAATGGAAGAAATTCTTTCACTATACAAATCAACTTTGAATTTCGAAAAGTTCTCTTGGCGGCAATTGTAAAAAGTTTCTTCTTTGCAATTTTGCTATGAAGAAGATATAATTATTAGAGAATTTCACTAATTAATTTCTAATTAATTAGTGAAAAATATAGCTAGCAAAAGAAAAGTTAATTAATAAAGAAAAAAACAAAAAGAATATAAAAATATTATAATTTCTGACATGACGGTGATGTATCGCTGATGTGGCAGCGAGTGTAATACACCACATACTGTGAGAATAGTGTTACACGTCCAGGGTGATATTAAATTCACTTTTAAGTAGTAAAGGTGTGTAATGGGTCGTCATGATATATAATTTAAGCATGTAACTGGCTTTTCGGTATAAGTTGAGAGATGAGTCTATGTCTTTTCCCTAAGTCGTTTCTTTCTTTTTAGCCTTACATTCTATTATACTAGTAAAGGCAAATGAGGTTGTGACCATAATTTTCTTTTTATTTTTTCTTTCTTGATTACTTTTAAGTCTATAACTTTAGAGATAAGGGAAAAATTCATCTCTCGAATTTGAAAATGTAAAACAAATAACTACTCTCCTCGTGAGGTCTAAATTATAACTTGTAACTCAAAACACTTGGTGCCATAAATATGAAATGTATCAAGATATTGTTGAACATCTTAAAATATAAATTATGTTATCAAAATAATTAGCATAAAAAAAGGGTTTTATATATCAAGAATTTTAAGACCACCCCTCGTGGCCATTTAAAGGACACATATAATATATACACTCTTGTCTTATAGAAAAAGTGAAAAAAAATTGATTGAAAAAAGAAATAAAAAGGACAAACATATTTAGTGCTTCCTTGTGAAAAACCACATATATATGTAACATGGTTTCATCAGTAACACGAAAATTATTATAATTGATAAAAGATAAGTTGGATTCATTTAATTGGATATAACACTTTTTCAATATGCCAAATAACAAAACTACAAATAACCAAAAGGCACAATAATATTTGACATTTGATTAAATGTGATCACACACATATATAATATTCCTTCATCTATAACTAGACAATTACTAAAACATTTCCATGAAGTTACAATTTCCACTATGCATGGACCCATGCATGCAAAAGTTTCTCGAAAACTTATCTACAACATTTTTTTCCCTTTGAGGTGTCTAGGCCAATTTCACTTAGGAGACGTCTCTAAAATTTTTAGTTAACTTATTCTAAATTCTCAAAAAACAATAATTTTATTGGTTTTTAAATACAAATACAAGGTTTTATTCGAAGTTAGTGAATTATGTCGAACCCGTAATCAGAACTCTAATTTTATATCCTTAGCTATCATCAACACATGTATTGAGTAATCGGTGGTGGAGCTAATTAAGGTACTGAAAAATGGGTTCATATATCGATTTGAACCTCTTTCATCATAAAATTATATTGCATATACAAAATTAAAATTTATTTTATGCATATATAGTAAATGTTTAATCCACTTAACTTCTTTTAAAAAAAAATGTTTTTCTTATTATATTTTGAATTTTATTAGTGAAAATCATGGGATCTGTCATTTAATTCATTGTCCATCAAATTTAAGGAGATACATACGAAGATTAAATCACTTAGTATTTTGTGTCTCTTCTGAAACTAGAACACTGATTTTCAAAATTTGCATCAACTACTTTATTGACCATCAGACCACGTATAAACCGCGTGATTCGAAGAACTTATCTACAACATAGGATTCTCAACTCAAAAATCCATCCCCCCCCCCCCCCCACATCCCCAAAACCCTAATTTCCAAGCATTGACATGTTAAGGCAATGTGATTTGTTCCCTCAAAGAAGTCACCATATTTCTCTTGGCTTCTTGGAGATGGAGTTTTGCTAATTCCTTGGCAAATGATAATAGAAAAGGCATAGGGCGACAAGAAGCCGCAAAAGGTGAATTATATGAATTTGAATGACAGATAACCTAACATGACTACACTCATTTTGGTTCATCCCAATGCTATTGTCTTTAGGGCAATGAGCATATATATGTAATTTTTTTTTTTTAAAAAAAATACATTTATAATTGACCTTTCATAAAAAAGAAGAAGAGATTTATAACTTGAAAATAAGGTAGAGATTACTTTTGTCGATGAATATTAGTTTAACTTAAAAAATTTATCGGACAGATCTCTAGATAACAATCATCCTCTCACTCTTGAGAATAGGTAACAAAGATCAAGAATGACGTCATGTTGTTTCACGATCTATAAATTTCGAGTATCAAGATATATATATATATATATAGGAAGGGTCAAAAATCAAAATAGGTAGGTGAATATTCATAAGAAAATTTGATGGAATTTTTAGTGGTCCTATCGCTATAGCCTATATATACATAACTAAATCGTTAAACGAAGATAACAAGGTTATAAACGTTGCTAAAGGTCTAGATAAAGTACAAAACGTTGAGGATTGTTATGTTGATACTAAAAAAGTGGGAATTTCTCATAGAATTGATTGAAAATCCATTGAAAATATTATTATCAACGAGCATTTATCAAAGAATTTCTAATCAAATGTTTGTAGAAAAATTTCATTTTTAGTAGAGGATATATATTAAGATCTCACTATATCGGTCATCATTTTTCATATTGTGTTTATATTATAGATTCTCTATAATAATATTTTGCTATATCGATCAAAAGATATTCGGATAAGCGATACAATACGTGCATTATATATGTACAATATTACCTAATTATTTGTGCATGGTGTTTATATTATAGATTCTCTATAATAGTATTTTGCTATATCAATCAAAAGATATTCGGATAAACGATTACGCGCATTATATATGTACAGTATTACCTAATTATTTGTGCATGGTGTTTTGTTAAATTTGGATTATTTAGTTGGAATATCTTCTTGTTATTTTTCACTTTAATTTAGTAGCTAGCAATTGATTGGAATTTTCAACCAGAATAATTAGATCTTGATTAGAATAAGTGTGAAATATATAAATCAGAACAAATTTTATAGAGCTGCATAAATAATATACTATAATTTCTAAGGTTCTAATTTAATTCGACAACATAAGCAATATATGACGATTCAAATCCATTGAATCTCTTTGAGGATATTTAGGCGTATACGAATTTCTCTTTCAGCCTACACAACACGAATCTCTTTTGAAGATATGCATTTCGATATGAGATCCATCTATAATATCATGTGTTCCTCATGTTCAGAAACTTACTAGCTTAAAAACCTGTCATTTCGATTTGACCCTCCCTCATTAGCCCTCCTTTCGTTCTAGGCATCAAATATATATGAATATTGCCTCATTAAACTTGATTGAACAAGTTAATTATAATGATTATCATGTAATTGATTAGGATTGTGATATAAAATAAACTAATGGACTCCGTATAAATTATGTGGTAAGTTTAAGGTATAATAACAATATTAAATTACTATCTGACATGAATACTTTATTATTTATGTGTTCAATTAGAACAAATTATATAGTAATTCGAATAACTAATTAATTAATGTAATTTACTCACAAGTTTAATAGCTTTCTATGTGTTGAACCATATATAATTATATACATATATATTTGTAATCTATGTCTAGATTTTGTGTCTCTAATTAAGTGTTAAGCCTCTCTACTCTTACAATATTGAAGTAGATAAAATTGTGGTTCCTCTAATTAAGTATAAAAATATCTTCGTAAATAATTTTTACCTCATCAAATTATTTTAATTTGTTATAGTAGGTAATATATTTATCTTTATGATTTCAAATCTCACATTTTAAGAAAACTTACCTGTAAAAATCTTTTGAATAATCTATTAGTATAAGAAAATATTTATATTGACGATGTATAAAATTTAAACTCATTTGACGGAAAAAAAAACAGAACTTCTCTTTTAATCTTTTAAGGAAAATAATGAAATCCTCAAAGTCTTAATGGCAAATTAAGCAGGTATGTGATTGCTTAGGTTATAAGGTAGTTAATTAATATCATTATCACAAGCTAGATTGTCATTATGACATATAATTCACATGTTAACACGTATACAACATCACTTTCTCACACCACATACATACACTAATTAATTATACATAAACTTTCTTTTTAATATATATTTTCCCTCTGTTCTTTTTTAATTGTCACAATTTCCTTTTTTTTATAGTCAAATGATAAGAATTTCGACTGATATTTTTACGATATATTTTTTCATTGTTGGTATACAAAAAACTGCAATTTATAGTACTTTTTGTATAGTTTTTGAGTATCTAATTTTTAGTTTAAAATATCGAATTAATGTAATCAAATTTAATTTTAAAAATTAGTCAAAATAACTTTCGAAAAATATAACATGACAACTAAAAAGGAACGGATAGATAGATAAAATAGAGATATATACAAGTAATGAAAAAATATATATGAGATGGTAGTTATAAATGATAATAACCACTTTATAAATCATGAGATAGTGGATCACAAAGATGACAAATTAAGAATGGTATCTTTATATTATTAATTTAATATTAAAGTACAAATATTCCAACAACAATTAACTGTTATTGTAAGTTAACCTGCTAATATAAACATAGTACTACATAATTATTATTAGCACACATAAGTTAAAATCCAACAAAAAAGATTTTTTTTTTTTAGATAAACATGGTTCCAAATATGACATAAATATGTGAATAGGTTTTGGTCTAAAGTAGTGAATTATTGTGAGACAAATTGAATAACTTGAAAAAAAAAAAATGTTTTCTTGCAAGTAATTAAATCTTGTATGTAAGTGAAAAAAAGGAAATGCCATTAGTCATGATTTTACTTGCATTCATGCTTGTCTTTGATATAAATATAAAGTTGTTTTCTACTATATATTATAGAATTTATGGACATAAACATGTGTTATAATAGTAGTAGACCTATTACTAGATATCTAAAAGTTTTAATAGGAAGTGCCTTTTGCGAATTTGTTTGACAATTTTGTAGATTAATTGTTTTCAATAATTTAATTATTTAATATTCGAAATTCAGAAAACTGATGATTGGTGATTCACAGTTAGGAGAAATTGACAAATACTTTTTTTTTTTAGATTGTTTCTTGAATTTTAGCTAGTGTTTCAAAATTATTGAGCAATTGATTAGCCACCTTTTAAGTTGAAAATAAATTTTTGACCAAAATATAAACCCCTAGTTACAACATATGGAAAAACTCTAGAATTTTTTACTAGAGTTTAAATAGTTATCAATTTGAACTTCATGAATCGTTACTGGAGTTTTAATAGATATTCCTAATTATAAAATATGAAAAAGCTCTAGAATTTAATTTCTTTATGAAAGTTTGAACAATTATCAATTTAAATTTTATGAGTCATTCCCGGAATTTGAACTGATAAAATTTGTACTCCATAAATGTATCATGTTATTTGAAATTCTAGCAAATTTTATATTCAGATTGTGAAAATTTGATCGAACTCTATGAATCGTTGAAATTATAGTTGTGTTCTTGGTCGAAGAGCCCCTTTTTACTAGTACGGACGCAGAAAGCAAATAAACTTGTGAAAATTTGATTTACTTGAAGTGTTCATGGAATTTTTAAACTCTAACACATTGTATTGGAGTTCAACTTATCGAAGTGTTGAACTCTAACATCATTTGATGAAGTTGTTCCCTATATTTGTTAAAGAATCTTGGCTAAATATTAATAAGCGATTTAAAAAAATTAACCATATGAACTTATGTTCTATTAAAATCATGCCGTATAGTACTCATGAATCTTTAAAAAAAAAATCATTCTCACTAGTCAAATTTAAAACTTCTAATAGAACAAAAACAAAAACAAAAAGAATCTTTTAATCAAGAGTCCATTTGGTATATCAATTACTGTATTAATTTAATGAAGAGAGTTAAACAGATCATGTTTGGAGATTATCTTCTAATCATTTGATTCAATAGGGGGAAATGAAATGAATCATTAATTGGCATGAAATAGATTTCTTCAATAATTTTAGAAAGTACAATAATTATTTTGTTTTTAAATATATAGAAAACTCCGTTGAAGAATATCCAAATTAATTAAAAAAACAAAGCAACAACAATTGACACGTTTTGTATTTTGTGTCAAATCGTGATTGATTGATTACCTTCTTTTTTTAAAAAAAGAAAAAGAATTTTGCATCACTCAAAAATATCTACAACAGTTTTGTAAAAATAAAATCAATACTATAGTTGATCATTATACACCTTTGAATTAGCATATGTTTTCGTGTTTATAGACCATTTCAGAAATATTTATAATTAATTAAATAGATTGATGAGAAGGTCTTCATAAACATTAGGACACATCAATTATAAGCTTATTTTAAAGATAATTGTCACTTTCTAAAATATTTTAAACATATTATGCCGTGAAGCAAGAGAGTTCAACATGATAAATAAAATAAGTTACATTTTTGTGGTTCTAGAAATTTAGGATATATATATATATATATATAATATTAGGAATTTCTCTTCTTCTCCTCCTTTTTTCTTTTCGATTTTCTTCACATGTACTGTCGTGGAAAAATTGAAGACTTGCTGCTTATTTGATTTAGTTGAAGAAACTTGAAGAACATCTTATTGAGTTTTTTAGCTTGTTTGTAGAAGAAAATAAACGAATTTATTGATTTTTGAAGATCTAAGTTGAATCTAACGATTAAAAATTATTAGAACTGACATTAGAAGATTTGATATCAAATTTGGAGTCATTTGAAGTTGATTCAGGAACAATTTGGATATATTTTTTTTAAAAATCAAAAACATGTTGAACCTATACATAATTCAAGTTATATTAAGATACCTAACGATCACCATAACTTATTATTAAGACAATTTTGATGATTACCATAACTTATTCTAACAAACCACAATAATTTTATTCAAAATACTGACGAAACAACTATTCATATACCTTTTTTATGAGACTAAAATTTTAACGATGAGACCTGGAGATCCTACCTGTGCAAATCATCCTAATTTTTAGTTCTTTTACTTATAAATTTTATAAAGTATATTCTTATTCTTGAATATGCTAAAGTGAAAAAAAGCCTTTAATAGTGATTGCCATGTGTTATATATATATTCTTTTGTGAATGATTTATAAAAAAAGGAAATAAATACGTGGATTAATGGAAGAGGGAATTTTGTTGAGCAAAAAGAAGGATTAATAGTGTTTTAAAAAGTATTTATTTCAAATATTTGAAGTGTTTAATTTGATCAAGTTCTTTTTTTTAAAATATTTTTAAATACTAGTTGAATTTGTTTTTGGAAGCTAAAAAGGATAGCTTCTCTTCATAAATACTCTTTAAAAGTTTAAGTTAAATATAATTATTGTTTTAATATTGATAAAATATTTTTTAAAAATTAATTAATCAGACACAATACAATATAATATTAATATTAAATAGAATTATATGTGAATTTTTAGAAATGGGGAGAGTACAAATTTCAACATCAATGAGCTTTTTGAAAATGGCATCTCAACCATATGCTATGCATTGCACCCAAATTGCACTCCCCAATTACCTCTTCAGTAAGACAAGGTCCTTATTTCCCTCACCCCCCCTCCCCCCAAAAAAATGTAAAAAATTATCGTCATATATATTCAGTAAAAATTTATGATATACGTATAAGATATTCATTGTGTGTATGATACTATGAATGTGCTTGTGTTTTGGACTGGTTTAGGTGAGGAGAGATTTAAAACCTCTGACACCAGAATTCGTAGTCACATGCTTTAATTCTTTTGAGCTACCTACTGATGTAATGAATATGATATCTCGTAATAATTGGAAGGCTAAAGAAATTGTTTCATTTTCTCTGCTCCATGGACATAGGACTATTTTGATTGCAAGATATATAAATTTGCTTGTTTAATGAATTTCTTGAATGTTCAAGTTTATTTATGACATGAAAAAACTCGTAGTTTATTAACACATTTGAATGTTATTATCGGATTCCATTTATTGAATTTGGTCTAGCTATATTACAAGCTTCTGTATATTACAAAAAGGTTGATCTAAGTTATAATTTGATCGGTTCAACATTTAGGTTCTTATTACTGAAAACGTTAAAATTTTAATATTATATATATATATGAATTAATTAAAATGCCAAAAGTGCTACCAATAACCATTTAGAGAGGTGTTATCTATTTTTAGAAAGAAAAATAAAATAAGATAAATATAAAATTCAAATTTCTAACCTCACGTAGAGAGGTGCACCCAGTCATCATCGCATTATATGATACTTCGAGTGTGGGTTCACACATCTATATTTCAATAATTTTAAAAAAATATAACACTAGTAAATATGATCTCGAGAGGGGAGCATGAGTTCACGTGAACCCGTCACCCCTGAGTACGCCTCTGGTTAGTATTCAAAATCTATTGATCGGACTGATTTGTATTCATACAAAATATATCAATTACAAGACGTGAAAATACTCCTACTAAGAAATTCTCCATTATTTGTGCACTTCACCATCAAATCCTTACTAAAACATAAGTCAAATACTTTAGATAACATAAAATAATTTCCCCCCCCCTAATAATATCAACCTTCTATAGTCAAGATTATTTACTTTGTATCTATTGGGACATAGAGAGTATCAATCCTAGAAAAATAAATAATTAATACTAGCTAAGCAAATTAAATTTTTTATTTTTATCTGTATCAAACAGATTTTAGGTGAAATTTACAAAAAATATTTAAGTTTTACTTAGCAATAATCATACGTGTTTTAATATTATTTCGTACCAGTGAATTCTCGTGGACCCTGAGCTTCCCGTCCTATGACTCCTATCCAATCTCCTTTTGGATCAAAGCCAAACATGACTCAATAAATATCGATCTTAGCCTCGAATAGATCTTCAAAAGTATTCAACGATAATTTATGTGAAAGTTGAACTCATACATAATGTGTTCATGCATGAAAAAAGAGATAAAAAAAATGAATTCACTCATATGGTAAGAAAAAATCTCATCTCAAATTACTAAACTATAGTCTTTGTGATGTTTAATTTAAGGATTCATATTAATTGAATTTTTAATAACAATTATAACCTGCCAAAGTTAAAGATAATAGGGTTGATAATTGATATCATCAGGAAGCTTCAATTGAGAAATGACCAAAACAATATGAAAGTTTTAGATAACATTTAATATTATCACAAGAAAGTTAAATTAATTCCATCTTCATTGTTTTATATAGTTGTTAATTAGCACTATTGACTGTACTCCTAGTTTTTCCATTTATAAATAGTTAGAGAAAGGGACCACTAAAAGACTAATTAAAAGCACAATCATGAAAATATATTTAATGTAATTTTTTAAATAAGGTTAAAATGAATAGTATGTATACAATTTTATTTTTATCTTATGAATGTAAAAAGATGATTTTTGATAAATTCTAGACTGAAAAAAATCAATAATTACAATATATTAAATCCCATAAAGTGAAGTATGAAAAGAGTGAGATGTACGTAGATCTTATCCCTAGCTTTATGAGGTAGCGAGGTTGTTTTTCATAAACGACTCAAATGAGAAGTTTTTGAAGCAAATTTGTGAGAAAGATACAAAGCAAATGAAGAAATATATATTACTACTTACGGAAAAAAATCATAAATGATAGTAGGTTAACCCCACATAAAGTGCGATCATACTTGACTACCTATTAACATTTTATCATGATCTTTTTGAAAAGAAAATACAAAAAAGTGAAGAAACTATATATACCCCGAAAATAATATAGAAAAGAACAGTAACAACAACAAATAATTTGATACTCAAACAAAGAAAACAAGAAGTAATAATAAAATCGAATTAAAAAAAACCAATAAAAAAGTAAAAAAAAACAAAAACAAAATGGATGGCGTGTCAACATACACAAGACTCCCGGGTTTTCAACTAAATTATATCCTCTTAAAATAGTACGTAATAATTAAACATATAAAAAAATTAAATAAAAAAGATATTATTTAATATAATTAAAATTAATACTCCAACATTTACGAAAAAAATAAATAACAAAAAAACCAAAAAAAAGAAACTTCATTACTGTTTTCTCTCTCTTTTTCCATCTTAATAAATTCACAGCTTTCTCTTCCCCAAATTCTCTCTCTCTCTCTCTTCGTTTCCAATCGATTTTTTTTTCCTATTTATGATTTCTCTCTCTAAATTCACATACTCATATGTATGATAACAATTTATAATTTAGGGTTTTGATTCTCACACTTGACGTATACAGGAACAGCGATTCTCAGGTATTTTTCGATTTTTTTTTGGATTTTTTTGTGCTTCATACGCTTTATAATGACCTAAATTGTCCATAATCTATTGTTACTGCGGAACTTTGTATTTGAGTGGATTTTTTTCCGTGATTTTTCCTAGATCTTAATGCATTTTTTTGTTTATTTTGATGAGAATTTGTGTTTTTTTTATGGATTGTGTAATTTGATCAGGTTGTGATATGTATTTAATCAGTGATTTGGTTGTATTGAAAAAGGAGTGTAATTTGAGGAGATTTATTATGGAATTGAGTTTAGGGCAAGTTTTGTTTGGTAATGGAGGTGAAATTGTGGGAGATAATGGTGTGATGTTTTGTATTTAGGAATTGGATAATTTTCTGTGGGGAAATGTGTTAAGGGTGTTAGGGTTGGGATAAAGTGGGATTTGAAGATGGAAGATGTTCAGCAGCAAATGCAGCAGAAGCCGGAGAGTACGGGGGATGATGTGCGTTCTGAGTTTGAGAGGGGACTGGAGGAGTTGATGTGTGGTCACTTGGATGAGTGTATGTCGTATGCTTCGTGTAGTTCAGTGCGTAATACTGAGGATGAGGATGAAGAGTCTGATCAGCTTGTAAGGAGGAGGAGGAGGTCTGACCTTGAAGGTGATGACCTGGCAGAGTCGTCTGCTGCCAGGAGGCGCCATTCGAGGATATTGAGCAGGTGGGCAGCAAGACAGGCTCAAGAGATGATTACTACTATTGAGAGGAGGAACCGTGAGTCTGAGCTGATGGCACTTGCTGGTTTACACACTGTTTCAATGCTTGATTCCTCGTTCTTGAGGGAATCACAATCTCCTACCTCAAGGCGTCAGGGTGGTGATTCTGAGAGAATAAGCACGAGGGCTTCTAATATTCTGCAGATGTGGCGAGAATTGGATGATGAACATGTGTTGAATCGTGCACGAGAAAGGGTGAGGGAAAGGTTGACACAACGGAGGAGCATGGATTCTAATACCAATGTTTCTAGTGCGAATATGTCGGAAAGCCGGGAAACTGATAACCAAGGTAGCTTGGTGGATGCTAGTGAGAGTGAGAATGAGTATGGTACTTGGTCTCATGATCCAATTGGACCACAGAATGATCATAGAGACCGTGACAACTCCAGCCGTGAACCATCTCCTGATCTAGGGGAAGTTGAGAGGGAGAGGGTGAGGCAAATTGTTCGTGGATGGATGGAGAGTGGGATCAGTGACCATTCATCTAATGTCTCTCAGCCTCAGAGAAATGGTGGTCCAAGAGGGGAATGGCTGGGGGAGACAGAACGTGAAAGGGTGAGAATTGTGCGGGAATGGGTTCAAATGACTAGTCAACAGAGAGGAGCTCGTGGTAGCCAGAGGGAGGAACAATCCACTAGGCTTAGTTCTCAAGGAGATCGTGCTCGTGAAGGGTCTGTTGTGGACCATGAGGAAGCCCAACCAGAGCACATTCGCAGGGATATGTTGAGGCTGCGTGGGAGGCAGGCTCTACTTGATTTGCTTATGAGAATTGAAAGGGAAAGGCAGAGGGAACTTCAGGGTCTGCTAGAGCATCGTGCAGTATCTGATTTTGCCCATCGCAATCGGATTCAGGTTGGTTGCTGATTTTATACCTTTATTCTTAAGCTGGACTTTTCTTCGTGCTCTTTTCTTGTGTGGCATTCTCAATAGAAATTATGACTAAATGCTCCATGTCCAAATTTTTATATCCTTCTACAGTCACTTCTCAGAGGAAGATTCTTGCATGAAAGGCCTGCTGAGGAAGAGAGACCACCTTCAATAGCAGCAAGTGAACTAGTTCAGCTAAGACAACGTAACACCGTCTCAGGGCTGAGGTATGTAATATAGTGTCTTGTTGCCTGGTTTGTTTTTAATATTTGATCTTTTTGCCTTCATGAAATATGCCCTACTAATTAATTGAACTTCATGTTCATGCATTGTTGGTGTAAATAACATGTAGTAGGTGTGTTTTATGCTGTTGTGCAGTTGGTTGGACTGCCATGGCAAAAAAAGTTAAAGATCAGTCTTTTCCTTGGCTATTATGGTGTAAAATAACATGTAGTAGGTGTGTTTTATGCTGTTGTGCAGTTGGTTGGACTGCCATGGCAAAAAAAGTTAAAGATCAGTCTTTTCCTTGGCTATTATGGTGTAAAATAACATGTAGTAGGTGTGTTTTATGCTGTTGTGCAGTTGGTTGGACTGCCATGGCAAAAAAAGTTAAAGATCAGTCTTTTCCTTGGCTATTATGGTGTAAAATAACATGTAGTAGGTGTGTTTTATGCTGTTGTGCAGTTGGTTGGACTGCCATGGCAAAAAAAGTTAAAGATCAGTCTTTTCCTTGGCTATTATGGTGTAAAATAACATGTAGTAGGTGTGTTTTATGCTGTTGTGCAGTTGGTTGGACTGCCATGGCAAAAAAAGTTAAAGATCAGTCTTTTCCTTGGCTATTATGGTGTAAAATAACATGTAGTAGGTGTGTTTTATGCTGTTGTGCAGTTGGTTGGACTGCCATGGCAAAAAAAGTTAAAGATCAGTCTTTTCC
>JAJOOO010003964.1:0-20770 GCA_029582685.1 Solanum piurae | reverse complement strand
ATTTTTTTTTTACAATGGCAGTGATTTTTACTAATTAAATTTATTTTTTTTAACAAAATCGCTGCTGTGGCAGCGATTTTTAATTAAAAAAAAAAAAAAAAAATTTACAAAATCGCTGCCATAGCAGCAATTTTTAATAAAAAAAATAATTAAAAAAAAAAAATTCTGACAAAATCGCTGCCACAGCAGCGAATTTTAATTAAAAAAAGAAATTTTTTTTTTAGACGAAATCGCTGCTTGGGCAGCGATTTTGTCATTTTGTCAGAGGAAAATCGCTGCGTCAGCAGCGATTTTGCCCTTTTGGTTAAAAAAAAAAGTGATGTGCCCTTTTGAAATTTTTGACAATTTTTTTTGCCCTTTAGGCTCCGGACTCGGAGAAACTACCTCATTAGACATACAAATGTACCATATATATAAATTTTATTTATATTTTTAAATAATTATACATCTTATCACTAATTAAGAATTTTCTATTATATATTGAGGAAGATATATACACCTCCTAGATACATGTATTTTTGTTACTAAATATATTAAAATAGGAGAGAAGCAAGTGAAATAGTCATATATTTCAGATATATATATCTCTATGTATTTGGAGTGATTCATGGAATACGTGCGAATTAGTGGAGGTTACACAATTCGTTCTCTATACTTCGAATTATTTCTTGTTCCAAATCTTTGACGTCACGCTCTCTATATTTAGAATACAAACGTGATGATTAGTTGGACCTTTTACATCACTTTCTATATTTAGAATATGAACATGATGATCAATTGGACCCTTTACGTCACTCTCTCTATATTTAGAATACAAACATGATGATCAGTTCAACCCTTCACTAATTAATATTTTATTTGATTGACCTACTACTTTCTTTAATTCAACTCTGATTGTTGTGAAAGTTATTAATTAAATAAATTTATTTTATTTTAATTTGATCTAAAAAAAGCAAAATTATGCTTGATAGAATTTGAAGTAAAAAAATTTAACCCACTGTATATAAGTAACGTCTATACAAAATTAGACAACAAGCAATGCAGGTAATTCACTGTTTTCAAGTACATTGAAACAATTAAGTTTACATTTTGCTCATATGAGCTGATTAGTTACTGTTAATTGACCTTTAAATAGCTTCAGAAACTTTTAGGTACATGGTTTTCCAAGAGCTGAAGCAGCTGAATCGATATGAAGAAGTAAACACGCGTAGAGTTTTTGCTTCAATCTGTCAACTGTCTCAGCAACATCTTTATTCAAAGTTGATTTACTCATTAGCTTGTCCAACCAGTCATTGACATGTTTAAGTTGTGACAACGCGAGAGCAATTTGGTTGTTTGTATCCGTTTGTTGTACAACACGTGTTTTGTTTTTGTGTTCTTGCTCACTCAGTTGGAAGCCAACATCAAGTGCTTCGTCCATGAATTTAAGAAACCAGGATTGCATTTCATTAAACAGAACATCTCTTAACTCCTTAATGCCTTTAGAACCGTCTCCTTTTGCCCATTCTATCTTTTCAGACACAGAAACTTCGATCAACGACTTAGGGGTATTTTTAGTACCGTTCAAGGAACGTGTCTTCTTGATTGATTTCTCCTTGTCTTGTAAAGATAATTTTGAAGCAAAGTTATCTAGGATTTGTTCATTTGTATTGTTAGTATTATTCGGTTGATCCATGAGTTGGTTGAGTGTGAAAAATTTGGACAAATTTAGATGAGGGCTCTCTGGTGATGCAGATGAGCATAGTTCAGCAAACATGCTGAAAAGAAAAAAAGTGAAGACATGTAACTCGATTATGTGAAACACAACCCTTTGATTAGCACAATGACATGTTAAGACTGAGTTAACGTTGTGCTTACCTGAAGCAATGAAGAAGATTGGTTGCTGTCAATGCTTCTTCTTGAGCTTCTGCTGCTATTAAAGAAGCTAACTTTTTCCTTCTAAGGATCCCCTTATTATAATGAGGAAAAAAACAACAATAAGCACATTTGGATCATGTTGATTCTCTAATGAGTCATTTAATCTTACAAAGACTCTTTCTTTTTCATTTGCTGCATTATTATGAAAAACAATGGCATGAATTGTTAAAGGAGAACGCGAAGAAACAAGTATACCTTCCCTGGCTTTGCGAGGTTGGCTGGTAGTGAGGACCAAGGTATGAGTGTTTCGGAAAATGGACCGTTCTCTTTAATGTTTTCTTGTTTGCTGCTGGTGCGTTTTAGAGTTGAAAACTTTGGAGTTGTCGAAAGCTCCCTGCTATTAAGCACATTGACATCTGAGTTTGGAGAAAATGCATCAGAACGACTCCGAGAAGGAGTTGTAGGCTGTGTCTGAAATTCAAAAGCAGAAAAACTCATCAGCAAACCTGTTCTATAGAAGAAAGCATATATACAAGTTTTTTTTGTCTTACCTTCGATATAAGTTTGTCGTTCAAAAAAGAAATAATGGTCAAAAACACACCTGAAGTATCACGTTTTTGCGAGATACTTCAACTATTAGTTGTTCCCTTTTCCTCCCTGTATGATGGTGATATTTCAGGTAGGAAAAGGGTACAACGATAGTTGAGGTGTGTTTTGATAAATAGTTCGGAATAATTCAGGTAGGAAACTTGCACAAACGTGATACTTTAGGTGTGTTTTTGACTGTTAACTCTTCAAGAAATAGTTAAGCAATAGCAAAATTTCAGTTCTGATGCACAGGCTGTAAGGAATTGGTTTGATAAGTGATTACAAACATTAAACTTTCAACTAATAGAACAGTTATCTTTTAGTCCTGGAATACAAATTTAGCAAAATTTTATGTTAGAATGTTCGATTCCTCATCTTACAAGAACGACTAAAAATGGAAGCTCTTATATTTACAAGTTAAATGTGGTTCTGATGAATAATCTGTGATACAGGATCATCATACCTGACTTTTAACCTCTGGTTGTTTCCCTTTCAAAGGTACAACCTTGTGATCTGCTCCGTTACTGTCATTTTCAACGCCTTTTGCACCAGTACCTTGATCATTTCCACCAATCTTTACGTTCTGGTTTGACACACCTTGCATATACCTGGATGCAACAACCGCCTTTTCCTCTTTGATAACAAATTTCTTCTTCTTTTCGTTCTCCTTTTTCATTTCAACCAATTCATTCAACTTTGGACCAGTAGTACTATTTTCCTGATCAGGAACCTCAGGTTGTTCCAACATTTGCATCAGATCCTTCGGGTTGCCAACAAATGGATGTCGCCCTGGAATTGGCCTCACGCCAACTAACACTGGGACCGGTGTTCCAGCTTCCATTTTGTCAACATAGAAGAACTGGCCAAGTTGCAATTTGTTGTTCAAAATGAACTCATTGTCTTCTTTTGACAGTGTAACATAAGTCGAATGAGAAGAATCGGAAACTTTAATAAAGAATCCATGGTTTGGCCACAGTTCTGAACCACTCAAGGCAGGGACAATGCTGATTACTTGTAAAAGTACTGATCTATACTCCCCGCGGACTTTTACATTGGAGTTCATACTCTGTAGAAGCTTAATCAGTACTTCTGGTACGAGAGACGCCATCTTTCACCTAAAACATGTTGCAAATTCATGTTAACAAATTTGAATCACACAAATCCAAAAGGAAGATCAAGAAGGTCCTTTCAAGAAGAGATAATGGTCTAAAAACACACATGAAGAATCACTTTTTTGCTAGTTTCCTACCTGAATTATTATCAACTATTTATCAAAAATGCATTGAAATTAACGAGTCAACTACCATGTGGACGAAATGTTATGGGCAAATGAAGTTGTCACACACCTTTTGGCGATTATATTCAAACATTTGGTCTAGTCAGTTTCGAGATGTGTTTTGATAAATGGTTGGTGATAGTTTAGATAGGAAACACAAACACCTGATAATTCAGATATGAAACTCGCAAAAAAGTGAAAAAATTCTAATGTAGCATTCTTAAATTATTTTTGAAAATTTCCTTGTTAGAATTCCTATAGTTTAGCATAGTTTGATATGTTGAGAGTAACTAAAACATACCTGAACAATTGTGGAGCACCAAAAAACAGAAAGACAGAAGATGGAAACAAAAAACAACCAGAGGCTGAACAAATGTAAGAGAAATCCTTGTGCAACAAAAGCAACTTTTTGTGTAACTTTCTATTGCATTCAAGTTTGTGTCTTAACTTATCTTGGCTTCTAAGCCAAGGCAACCAACTTTCTGGTCCTATTTCTTGCCAGCTTCATAAGGGAGGCCCTTTTATTGTTCTTCAAATGACCATTATGTCCAATTTGTGAATATGAGTCTTGTGACATTCTTGTCATTTTTGGGGGGTAATATAGTCAATTTGATGATATGGTTGTTTTGTTGGTCAGCTTAGGTATTTTAAGGAAGAGGGGGTTGAGCTGTTGTTGAGAGAGTAAGAAAGAAGTTTTTTATTTTGCAAGTCTATGTAGGACTATTGAAAATGACATTATATTTAATAATTAGTTATGTGTAAACTTCTGCTTAGATGATTATTAGGTACTCTACTTGGCTTGATTCCTCAAAAACTTTTGTTTGCATAGTGTAATCATTGGGTGATTTTTTTTCTTTCAAGAAAACACTTCATTGCATAAGATACCATTGCATTAGTTACAACACAGACTGGAAAGCCAGAATCCCAAGAAATCCTATTTATACATGAAATAGAAAAGTCAGCTAGATTATGAGTTAACACATTCCATTGTAATTATTGAGTGATGAGCGTCTATTATTATTAGGCAAAGATTGATTAATTGGCTCATCTTATTAATAGTTCTAAAACTATTTTTGTAATTCTCTGTAAAGTTTTTTTAAAAAAAGAAAGAAATTGTGGCACTTTCTGTTGGAATTGGCCCACATAATTGGTAAATTATTTCCTTTTAGAAAACAGATTCTGGTAGTGTGGGTGAGTCAAGCTTGTAGGCAATCGGCTGCACTTAAAAGTTTGTTTGGTATGACAGGAAAATCTTTTTGAAAAATAAGTGATTTTTTTACTTATTTTTTAGTGCTTGATAAAGTAAGCAGAAAATATTGTCTCAAAAATATTTACATATAATTTAAGCAAACACCAAGGGGCTAGGGGTAAAGGTGTGGGGATGGTGGAGCGGGGCTGTGGGGTGTGGGGGGACTAGGTTAGAGGATGTGAAATGTCACCAAAGGAACTTGTTTTCCGTACTTCATCAAGGAAGTCATTTTCTTCGTTGTTAAGGAATTTATTTTCTCCGAGAAAATATTTCTCAAACTTTTTGAGATGGAAAAATTGAAAAACATTTTCTAGCACCCTAACAAACACGCGATCACATCTACTTTCCCCATTGAAAATTGACTAAAAGCAAATCAGAACATTCAACTCTCTTCACAAGGTTACAGATGATAAAATCCCAATGAAGCCTCATGCTAAAACCTGAATTTTGCAAATTTGGATCCATTGCTACTATACTTGCATGAACAAACACATTGCATGACGCCATCGAGAAATTCCAGAGGTCTAGGCAATGCAAAATGACATTGTTATACATCGCGATATTATAATACTCACGAAACATTTGATTTTTGAACACAATTCCATCTAATGATATTTACCCAAAATCAATGTATATGGCAATGTAAGAAAAGAATGACTCTTAACTTACAAAATCACATAAACATTCCTCTTCAGGGACCGTCATCTTAAGATAACATACAAAACTATATTCCGAAAAAATTGCTAGAGATAGCTAACTGGAAGCAAGGCCCTCTCAAGCTACATGATACACTAACTATACACCATACATAGATGATTGTAGAATAGCCTACCTCAGTCTCTATATGTAAATTACTGTTTGAATATCGTGAAGGAAATTCCAATTGCTTAACCAGTGGGAACTTTTAATACTTCGGAAAGACCTATCTTGGTTTTGAATCACTTCCTTTGCTTCTGAATGTCGATAAGGAAAAAAATGATTTTGGAGCTGTACAAACAGTAAATTTAACAAAAGTTAGCATGTAAACTACTTCGGATCACTGAAGCATAATAATTTTACAGACTTCAAATTTCTGCAATAGAGTAATACTGTGTTGACCCATTCAACACAGAAAGTAACAAGCATTAGAATTCAGACGGAACAACAGTACTTGTTGTGCAAATGTTCAGCTGCAAGAGTGTAGAAGACTTGGGAGTTTCAACTGGACGTCTAGCCTAAATTGGTAAGATCCTAAGATTAAGTGACAAAATACCAAGAAAAATGTATTATCCAAGCATGAGTTTAAGGAATCTAGTAGCAAAAATCATAAAACAGATTATCTCATCCACTAGGCTAATTGGAAGCAAGGTTAAAGATTATAGCTACTAAATGGAGTTTTACTCAAGTCAGACACCACCGAAAACACTGTTCACCTCACACTAATGGCAGCCGGTCCTCATTTAGAAAGTAGGTTAATACCTTTTTTAAAAATTAGAAATAAAAACAAAAAAATTGCAAATATTTAAACCAAGTAGGTGGCAATCTACAAAAATGAGAGTATATCAAACCGATAACTTAGCCAGCTATCTCTCTAAAAAAAATGATTTACAGAATAGCATCTGTTATTGAACTAAAACTAATAAAATTTGATTCTTTATAAACACATAATATTTTATTCATAAGATATCTCATGTAACGATTCGGATGCAATCGGCAATGCCAAGTACTCTCCAGCTGAAAATTTAAGAGAAGAGAAATCAAAGAGTAGGATGCTACCCCACTATCACTCATGTGAGTCCTGTGGAAGGAAAGAAATAAGAGGGCTTTCGAGGGGTACATTTGAGGAATAGTCTCTCATTCCTAGTTTCTTGTAGGTGCTCATAAAATACTAGTTTGAATAGAAGATAGGCTGCCGTTTGTAGAGAATCATATTATGCTGTAGATTCTCTACTTTTTGGATTGCTTGTACACAAGAGATTTTCTCCTTCGTAATAAAATTATTTACCTTATGAAAAACAAAATTCTGTAAGCTTGTTTCTTTTTTATGTTTTTTTTACAAAATACAAACCTGTGAGCTCTTTTCTATTATTATGAAGCAAAGTGACTACTATGCTACCACAAAAGTTCTTTACTATTTCTGTTGTCCTTTTTTAATGTTTTTGCTCATATCCCTGGTGCAAAGTTTCTTCACATGGTGGCTTTTAAATGGCAGAAAATAAAGAACACAGAGAGCATGATGGGAAAGACCAACTTTATATACTAAGTAGTCACCTTTAATTGAGCTCCCTGATAAATAATCCTCCTTCGATTTGAAATTATCTGGAAGTGCCAGAATAGAAGTGTGCAAGGATTGAACTGCCAGAAGAAACGATCATTCAGTTAGTAACCTTAAATCCAGAATGTCAAATATAAAGCTGGAAAGAGATGACTGGATAATTAACTCAAACATGCATCGGAAGGAAACTGAATAAGAAAATCACCAACTGAACATTCCAAAACATCCCCATTTACAGTTACATGCATAGAGGTTAAGACCTAAAAACTCCAGGGTTTGGAGTTTTTTCCATTTACTTCATGCTCGTGAAATTGACTTAACATTAGATAGGGTCATAGGGCAAAAGTGAAATGGACCACTTTTCAAAAAGAAAACTGAGGATCTCCTTTTCTTCCAAATTTTCTTTATAGAGAAATCTTGGTAGCATCATCCCTGAATTTTCGCTGGACATACAAGAAACACTACAGTGATCTGCACAGAATATCATCTGTTACCACTTAATTTTTTCATGTATTGAATTATTTGGAAGTGGAATGAAATGGACCTAAATAGAGTTGAATGGGATATAGAAGATTCATATAGGCAACCAGATTCAATATAGCTGATTGAATGATGTAGAAAAAAAATAGGAACTTCAAAACTCAAATAGTAGGAGAGTTAAAACACACCAGCTGAAGTTGCAGATAATAAGCACGTTTATTTTCCTCAAGAACCATAATTATTTCCTTTTTTCTTATAAGTAAGTTTCATAGAATCATATCTACCTCTAATTACATGATGTGTGATTCATTATCACCTTTTGCCCTTCAAAAAAAACGTTATGAAAAAAAGATCCCTTCCCTTAATCTTAATATTCAGTTACACACTTCCTATCAGACACATTTGCATGTAATTGTACTACTATTTTGTTAGTTCAAATGTCAAATTTCCTCGATAAATACACCACAAATCTGGGTATCCTGAGCTTATAATAAATATGGTAATAAGCCACTCTTTAACTGATCAATAATATCATTTTGTTAACATTGTGTCACCATAAAACAATTAACAATCAGAACAATTATTCAAATTTCAGGAGACCAATATTCTGCCATATAGAAACAAGAAACATTTCTTTTATAGAATGAAACATCAAAATTTCACCTCGTTCACTGAAAACCTCATCCCCACACAAGCTATCATCGAGTGGATGCCCTTGTGAGAGGCCCATTCTTGACTTTCTAAGATATTCTGAAGATCGATTATAAGGATCACGTCCATCTTCTGTGTCATCATCTCCTTCAGAGGTAGTTGCAGAAATCAGGTCAACTAAGTTATCTGTGCCACAATTTTTCTTCCCAAATTTCAATAACCGTTTAAATCCTCCAGATGTATCCTTGCGCGATTGACTTTGAGCAGAATTCGCCACAAACATAGGTTTCTGAGCCATTCCCCATTTCTTCCTATTTCTAGATGCATCACTCTCCGTCTGACTTAGAGACTGTGAATTCCAGGACACAGGACTTCCCACAGGCGAGTCCACAGATGCATCAACATCAGATATCTCTTGAGCATAAGAAAAAGGGTGATGAGCATGTAAATTCCATGAGACGTGACTTTCTCCCCCAGAATCTTGTATGGCTCCACCAGAAAGAAAGTCAGAAGGCAATACAGCTTCCAGAGCAGAGTCCACCTGAGAAAATGACCTCAAAACATCACCACTTTCTGATCCAGAGGTCACCATCTTCTCTGAATCATGGCTCAGTCTTGGCTCCCCATTATCAAAGTATGACCGAAGTTCAGCTGTCATGTTCTCAAATTCTTCCTCTTCCTTATCCTGGAGCCTATCTGCTGTATCTTTAGGCTCAAGAACCATGTCATCATATTCGTTATCATTGTCCCGAACCTTAGATATGACAGGCGACCCTTTCTTAGTCAGACCAGCTCTAGTGCTGAAGACAGGGTCTTTACCCTTTATTAAGAAAGTCTTCGAGTCTGAATGTTTTAGAAATTTATCATTGAGACTTTGATCCATCTGAAACCTGAGTGGTGCCACAACACCATCTGAATTCAACGGAGATGCTTCCCTAAATTCTCCCACATTGGCAGAGCTTTGCCTCAAGGATTGTGATCTCCATGACTTGTCCTCCTTGACAAGAGATACCCCTTCTCTGGAGCTTTTATCACGGGTATAGTTTCTAGACTGTGAACGAGTTGTTTTACCAACTGCAGAAGAAGACTTGGTGTTTTCCTTTCTGATGTCAGAGAAGTTTGGGACAGACTGAGCAAGAGGATTGTCAGATGGAAACCTTCGTCTACCTGAAGAACTACTAGAAACTTTCTTGCCAGACCTTGGAACAGGTACTAGTGAAGTGCGAGGTGTGGATGAAGAAAAACTTTTGACAGGTAATTGTTTCTTGTTCTGAGTGTTTTTAGAACCATCTTCCCCAACAAATGTTTCATCAAAAGACCTGTCTTCACCATATTTTTTCTGCTTTGGAAATTCAGAAATACCTTCCTCTTCATCACTTTGCTCAAAAACTAATTGTTGCTGTCAAAGGAAACTTCTTCAAGGTTGGTTACACATAACAGAAAAACAACCAATCAACTCTAAGAACAAGAAGCAGTAATATGCACGTTTGTGTAGGTATTGCTTAATTTAATGATAGAACAGAATTAAAATACCTGGTCTCTCTTCAAAATGGACCTAGAATTAAATGATTGAAGTCTCTCAGCACGTTGACGAGCACCAGAAACAGCACTGCCCTTGTCAATGGATCCTGCAAACGTGGCTTTCATATCAGCTCTACTCCTCTCTAGGCTATCCTCCAATGCCTTCAGTTTGGCTTCCTTCTCAACCCTCTTAGAATTCCATTCTTCCCTAAGTTTTGCATCCCGTTTCTGCATATATCTCTCATAGAATTTTCCTCGGGAGCCATCTGAAAAGCTTAGCTCAGAGGAAGCCCTATTTAAAAAATCTCCAAAGGTTTGATTGTTAGCCTCTTTAGTCGGTGGAGTAACAGCAGATCTCTCTATATCATTGGAACTTGTGGAAGGTTCTCTCAACATGTAATTGTCAGATAATTGAGCAAGAGAATTATCTACAACAGGCTTCTTGTTGGAAGAAGTTGCAACTTGCCACCCTTGCATATCGCTGGCTTTGCTCTTCCTGGTAGAATTAGATTGGTCTTCAGGGGCACGTAGTTTGTGGTCAGCAAAAAGCCTTTCAAGCTCATTAGCTTTCATTTTCAACACGTCATTCAACTCCTGGTTTCCTTTTGACTGCCTTACCCTCTGAACTTGCCCTATAGGGGGCGTCAAAAACGACTTGGGTCCCTCCTGAGCCTCCATAAACATTTTACCGGACAACATCACTTTGCTAGTTCCAGAATTGCTTTCATGTCTGCGATCTTGTGCCTTCCTGATCTGTTCAACAGCACCTTGTTCTTTAAGCTTCATTAGTTGGTGTCTGAAATCCTCTCCCTTTGATGCAGAAGCACCTGCTACTTTCTCAGACGGGGCCAAATCAACCTTTTCAACTTCCTCAGTTTCACCAGGTGATCGCCATCTTGATTGCAGGTAAGGAGAATTATTTTCAATGCCTTTAGCAGGAAAATATTCTGGAACTTCTACTCTTGAATTACTATCCAACTGCACAGAGTCCTTTGTAGTCCTTTGAGAGGCCTTATCTCGTTGTGAAACTGAAAGATCACTTGATCCAGGTTCCTCAGGATTCCAAATCTTGGCCTTCGCATATTCACGTTCTTGCTGAGCACCTTGTTTCTTCAGGCCAGCAGCCAGATGAACCAATTGGCCTTTACTCCCTACAAACTCATCACCCCCTTGGAACCCCTTGAAGTTTGAGTTGGGAGTTGAAGCAATTTGATTGCTCTTACTTCCAGGGGATGTGAGCAACTGTCCTCCAGGTTCCAGTTGATTTTTCAGACTCTTTTCCTCAGCCCTTCGAATAAGTGTGATTGACCTAGCCTTTCCACTAGCTTGTTCTTTCCATGCATCACTATCAAAGATATCTGAAGTAGAATTTGATATAGACTTGGAAGAATCTTCAATATTCCTACAAGAACCAGTTAGTTGCTTTGCACCAGCCACCTCTTCCTTTTCATTTGTGTATGCAACCCTCAAATTAGCATCTGTCTGTTCATTTAATTTGCTGCTACCAACCATAGATGGAACACTACATAAATTTGGCCTGCCAAAACTTGCTGTATCAGTCAAACTTGATGCCTTTTCCTTTGGCTTGGACTGAGAAACAGAGGCAGAAGGAGTGCATTGAGGGCTCTCAGTGTCCTTGTCACCAGTCAAATCAATGCTCATATCACTGGCACCACTCCATCTTCTCAACACCGCCTTTTCAGTGACAGGAGGGACTGAGACACCAGATGACAACCTCTGAAGCTCTACAGGTTTTCCAACCACTGGCTTGCCAGCACTCCCAGAACTTTCCTCCTTCTGCTTGTTCTCAAACAAGCTGATGCGGTCCTGCACGCTGAGCCGCCTTTTATGTCTACTATGCTCGGTCGATTCGGCTTTCTTGGATGAAGTGTCCTCTTCCTTTTCTTTCTCAGCAATGACTTCCCTTTCCTTACCCTTCTCTTCTGATTTTATGTTCGATTCTCTGCTATGTTGCAAGAGGGGTGTCAGTTGCTGACCTATCAAGGGCATATATTGGTCAAGGTGGTGTGGGTGTTGCTGTTGTTTGATAAAATAGGATTCTTGATTGGTAGAATGGGACAGAGTGGATGGCTGGACGGATATAGCAGGGTCCTCGTCAATCGACATGTCTGATCCATAAGAGCAACGAACAGCCTGATCATCTCTTGGCACCCCTTTCCACGGATTGATCAAGTCTGGCCGCCTCTCACTCAAGGATATAAATTTGTTGCATGCTTCACTGAAAGGGGAAAAAAAAGAGATCCATTTATATATTTGAAATTGTAAAAAGGTAATAAATGATCTGATTCCATAACCCAAAGGGGACGGAAAGAAAAATAAGAAGCTGAAAGTATATTATCCAGTATAAAATACAAATGTTGTGGATATCATTGCTATGTAAGCATTTCATCAAGCATATAAGCAAATTATATTTGGTCAAATGTGATGTGATGAAAATGTGTCACCAAGGCTTAAGGGTAAGTCCTACCGAGCGGCGGTAGACCTACTTTGTTGTATAGGGCAGAGTGTTGGTCAATCAAGAATACACATGTTCAGAAGATGAAGGTAGCGGAAATGAGGATACTCAAATGGGTGTGGCATACTAGGAAAGATATGATCAGGAACGAAGCTATACATCGGAAGGTGGGAGTGGCCTCTCGGGAGGACAAAATGAGGGAAGCGAAGTTGAGATGGTTCGGACATGTGAAGACAAGGTGTACGGACACACCAGTGAGGAGGCCTGAGAGGTTGGCAATAGTGAGTGTTAGGAGAGGTAGAGTTAGGTCGAAGAAGAGTTGAGGGAGGTGATTTGGCAGGGCATGGCGCACCTCCAACTTACTGAGGATATGACCCTTGATAATAAGGTTGGAGGTCGAGGATTAGGATAGAAGGTTAGTAAGTAGTCGAGTGCTGTGTGGGAGAGAGAGGGTGCTAGTCTCCTTTCTCCTTGTTAGTATTATTACCATTTAGTACTTGCTAATATCTTTTGCATCGATTTTTTATCTGTGTTATCGATTGCTTCATTGGTTGTTTATTTTGCCATTTTGTTGCCGTTATTTTTTTCTTTCTAACATGTTTTGGTAATGCATCATTGTGCTGAGAATCTATTGAAAATAGTCTCTCAACCCCACAAAGGTAGGGGTAAGGTTTGCACACATCCTACCGTCTCCAGACTACTTGTGGGATTACACCAGATATGTTGTTCGGTACATTTAGTCAAATGTTTTGGTGAGCCAAGACTTCCAAATAGTAAAAGTTTATCGCTATTTCAGCCACTTGTCAAGAAACATTATTACATACAAGTACATGGTGCAATAGTCGAGGTGTACGCAAGTTGACCCAACACCACCATTGTCACAAAAAAAAAGAGTTATTTCTTTAACTATTGTGAACAATGTCCATTGTTAACTTCAAATTGTTTATTTGTCACCCAAAGTGTTGTCAGAATGTTGATCTCTAGTTTTGCAATTACATGCTTTTCATTTGTTTTCAAAAATTCTTGTGTATAACCTTTTTATGCACCTCATCTTCGTTTATCATTCACTAAAACTGTAATTATTTAGCCTTGTGCATTTTAAAGTTGGCACGACTTTTCAAGTACAAGGCTTATGTGAGGTGTCTAAGTGAAAAGTCGTGCCAACTTTAGGAGGTTGCCGATGGATTCCGCCTAGAAAGAATGAAGTATAAATGGGATTGTGGTGCCTAAGTGTAAAGAATTAGGATATCAAGTCACAATGTGCTAGGGTAATGGTATGATAGATGAAAATGTAAAATATGTACTTCAAATGATGACTAATATGAAACGGTGGTATGGGACTGCTAGGCAATATCCATCTACCCGGATTTGAGAGTGCATTGTCTTGGTTAAATCAAACAAACTAATTTCTTCTCATCTGCCTAAGCTTTAGTGGTAGAGTTACCTGGAACCTGCATTAATAAGAAAGTGCAAGTAATAGAATGATCGAGGTGCACACAAGTTACATCACCGCTATCAAAAGAAGAAAGTCAGACGAACTGCTAAGTCCCATTGTGGATACTTAACATGATCCAAGCCCTTTAAAACCAGGCACCACAACTTAAAACAAGTGTGTTGTTTAAATGAGAACAAAATTGGTATTACTTAGATATATTTCAGGTCATCTTAAGACAACTTTGGCTTTTATGAGTTAGGAACTTGAACCAGTTCAAGGATTTATTTGTCATTGTCTCAGACAATCTGAAACCAAATTCAGCCACACAGCTCCAAACTTTCTAATGAGTAACCAGCTAATTTAAACACAATAAGCACACCAAGAGACTGTGGACACTTACTGTGCAGATAGGCAATTGGATCAGCATGCCATCCTAGCTTAAACAACAACAATTAGGATATTGGGGTAGATTGAACCCTAGACTAACTTCTCATGAGGACAGACATAGGAGGAGGAAGGAAGGTTTGAAAGAAGCTAATGCACAAAAAAGGCGTAAGATATCCTTACTTCAAGCGATGGGCACCAAACTGATCTGCAAACATTTGAAGTTCTGATACTGTGTCTAGATTGAAACCAGCAGCTGCTGCACGAGAAGAAGCTGTACTTAAGTCCTGCCGTACTGCAGTAAGCCTCACATCAATAGCTCGCAATAACTCCTTCCTGTGTAAACAGGCAGTGGGGAACATGAAATAAAGCAACAAATGCTACAAGCAACCATGCATGGAAAGGCAAAAAGAGGGTATACTTTGTTGCATCAGCTGCTACTGTAACTCCAGATCCACCACTTCCTGGAAGAATTATGAAACCGATAGCAACTTCAGAGAAAACCAATAGAGAGCCACAGAACTATTGAGTAAATACAGTAATTTCAAATAAAAGTGGTCCTGAATTTCTAACCTAATAGCCAAAATTGACACACGTGAATAATGGAACAACAAACTTGGTACAGCATTTAGTTATTTATTTTGAAACGGTAATTTGGTACAGCATTTATAACACACTCGAGTTTAAATAAAGAGAGCTTATTAAGTAATAACTAAAGAAACCAGGAATGCTTATCGAAATTAATGTTCATCAGATGTTGTAAAGGCGTTCAAGACCACCCTAAATGCCCATAAGCCAGAGGAACGTTCTTTAACCAATACAGATAGGTTATCGGGCATTCATACCTGTGCTACTAAACTGATACCCTTCTCCCTGAAATAAAGGAAAAAGAAAGTTATATTTTTACCAATTATTTAAGTGACTTGTATATGACAGTTAACAATGACAGTTCATTACCTGGGAATATATTCTTCGGGCAGCTTCAAGTTGAGACATTTCTGCATCCAAGGTATTTACAAGCTCCAAAACTTCTGGTGTGCTAACAAACCTCACAAACCTGGAATACATGTGACATCTGCGATCAATCACATCACTCTTCATTTTCCCAGTTTCTCCTGGACAAGTAGGATGGGTAATTACCTTTCTAGAGTTCCCTTTGTGAACCATGTTTCATAATTTTTACACCTTTTAACTTCAAGCTTTATAGACTGAACTGCCAATGCAACTTGTTCTTCTGCAACCTTTAAATGGGTCACAAACGGCTTTAATAATCCTGATGCCAGTTTCTCCGTATTACCATCACTGGAAACAAACAATTCACATCTGCCCAAGCAATTTACCATAATAAATGAGAGAAATCAAGAAAATTTACAAAATTTCTCCATAAGTGCAACAAATGCATAGCTATTACTCACCGAGAGTGTTTTGGTGATAGCTGGAAAACCGCATAATCAAGCAGCATACTGGATTCCATCTTCCCCCTCCCCTCCTTGACTAAGATAGTAGAATCTTCAAACTGGCTTCTTTCATATATACCCTCAATGCCTCTTAAATTTCAGGAAAAATCAAGAATAAGTGTGAGCAACACATAGAATCCCAAATATATATACAGAAGAACAGCAACTTTGTGAGTTTAAATAAGCTTGAGAGACAGAGTGAGTATTAGATGGTTTCATAAGCAAACAAAAAAGGAAATATATATATCTCATGATGAATAAAGAGAATGAATAATTTCAAAATATAATCTTTTACAAGATGATAGATCTTACTTCGAAAATAGGTGATTATAAGCAGAATGTGCGTGACGAGTAGAATTGACATGGACGAGTAGACTTTTATTAAAGCAAGAGTTGATATGGCATACTATTAATGTGAAATTCATTCAGATCAGGTTATACAGCAGTCAATCAGCTATGCCTAAATCCCAAACTAGTAGCACTTGGCTAGATATAAATCGTCAGTATCAATTATCAAATGCCAAATTTGGTTATAGGAAAAAACAAATTTCAAATGAAAAACGCAATGTGAAATTCCGTATAAATATAACAAGCAGAATAAGTTAGCATTTCTCGTAGAGAAGTCCTAGATAAGCAAAGTTGAAGGAGGAGGTAATTGAATTTGCAAAGTAATTAGCTTTCTTGAGCGACTGAAAAATAACTACACATTTAATTACTAGTGGAACATACAAATACAATTAAAAAAGAAAGTGAGAGAACAGCAGAAACAAGAACTGACATTAACAATGCAAAAACGGAGATCTTCACTAACCGTGCTAGATTGTCCCTATTCAGTTCATATCTGAACCAGCATTTTGGTTTTTCTATCAGTTAGTTTCCTCCTATCAGAACCTTCAATGTCTAAGCTGCTTAGATATAGAAAACCCAACAAATTTCAAATTAGCGAAATGCAATGTGTAACAACCATATAAATAAAATAAGTATGCAATAAATTTCCAAAACTTCACAACTTTTAGCTAAATCCAAACAACTCATCTAATAAGCACAAAAAAATTGCAGCTTGTGATATGTGTGTTAGTGCACCTCACCAATATCATTATCCACCAAATTTTGAACCATGAGCCACTAGCCCTCAAGCACATGAACATCAACAACTAAAAGAACCCTAGCAATTAACAATTAATCGTAAAAAAAAAAAGTAACAAAATAGTGGAAATTAGAACTAACCCTAGCAATGTGAAGGCATATATGTTCAATATGTTAGCTAGATCATTCAAATTCAGTTTATTTCTGAACCAGCATTTTGTTTTTTCAGGTTCTGTGTCAGTTCCCAGACGAATGAAAATAGCTTTGTTTTTTCTTTAAGAAAACCCTAACAATGGTGAGTGAACTGCAGGTGTGTCAACAATAGTGTTCGCTTTACTCTCTCTCTCTCTCTCTAGCTTTATAGGGTGAAATTGGAGATACAGTGGAGAGAGAAGTGTTGAGTGGAAGGGAAGGGGGACAGAGTGCTGTGTATAGGACAAAATCGTAATTTTGCGACTTCTGTTTTCAAATATCACAATTTTTTTCCATTAAAGCAACCACGCCAACAATTTTCAAGTTTTTGTCGTGCTCAAAGGTTATATACCACATGGTGTTGATTACTTAAAATGTAATACACGATTGCTAAAATGTACGTAGATTTTTTTAGTTTTATTTTTTATATCTTAATTTATGTGATAGTTTTTATTTTTTAGAATCAAACAGTTTATGTTTATCGAAATTTAGCATGTGAAATCTTCAATTTTTGGGAAATAAAATTTATATATTTGTAAACTACGTAAAAAGTACTATAAGTCATAATAATTGACAATTCAAAATAATTAAAAAATATATGGAAAATTTACGGTCAAAGATAGACTTATTTGAATCTCGAAATTCGAAAAGTGTCATATAAATTGAGACGAAGGGAGTACTATATTTTCTTTTACCTCTCCATATACAATTCAAATTAAATTTTAATTTCTTTTCTACTCGCTCATAAAATGGGTTTGGGTCGGATCTCGAAAAAAAGAGAGATTAAATTTATGCGTTTTGTTGGATTAGGTCTTGAGAAATGAAAAATGAGTGAGATGGATGATTTTTCATAGTCATGTCAAAAGTTTTATAATTAAAAATTTAGTTTTAGAATTTATTTTTTTAATTAAGTCTGTTAACCGAAGGATAAATATACCTCATTTATTGTAATACAAAAGTATATATACATCATTTGTTGGACGACGAAAAATATATGTGCATCATTTCTCTAACGAGAAATATATCCACTCTGACGCACCCCAACTTTTTTTTCTTTAAAAGAATGAAAATGCTTTTTTTTTTCAAAAAAAAAAAAACACAAGAACAAAATTAAAAACACAAATAATATAGAAAAAAATGGCACAAAATTAAGAAAAGTTTGTGCTAAATAGCTAATGGTTAAATAAGAGTTGATGACCTTGCCATGTTTAAACTTTCTGAGGTATTTTTATAAGTCATTTTAATTAAAAATGAAATAAGGTTTTTTTTGTTTTGCATATGATGTTCAGTCTCAGTATTGGAGTCCGACTAGTTCAAATTCGTGTCAGATAGAGCCCCATTCGGGAGGTAACACTCCTTATCAAAAAAAAATTAATATTCATAGTTCAAACCCGAGATATCTGATTAAAGGAGGAGTAGCCCCATCCACTATACCATATCCTTTGGTGGTAAGTTTTTTTTTTTTTTAATTCATACTATTAAAATATATTCCTACATAACAAAAATTAATTTTTGTATAATCATTTTAAGACTAAAAAATATATAAAACTTAGCTTATACTTAGAAAAATCAAAGCCAGAACCCAATATAAGTTTTTATGCAGTTGATGCATATATACACTATAATAACTCTTCATGTCAATTTTAATTTTCTGGATATATTTTATATTATAACATAAAGGGAAAAGGATTTGAAAAATACTTCAACTTTGGCCGAAATTGTTGTTATGATACCAAACTTTATGGAGGACCTTTTACCCCCTGTACTATTTAATAGTGTATTTTAAAGGTATATATGTGCCCACGTGAAAACATTACTTTATAATGATGCAATATTTATAATGTCCACGTGGGCACATATATACCTTTAAAATACACTATTAAATAGTGTAGGGGTAAAAGGTCCTTTCCAAAATTTGGTATTGTTACAGCAAATTCGATCAAAGTTCGAATATATTTCAGACATTTTTCCATAACATAAAATAAATTAAAGTATGGCACATTTTTTTGGATATGTAGTCCCTTTCATTGCCACACTTGGAATGTAAAACAAATGAAGAATTGTTGTCACATGATGGGCATGTGTAGGTTTTGTGTCTTGAGGTTTTTCTTATGGAAACATAGTAGGCCACACTTGAACATTCATAACTCATCATTCTTCGAAGTAGATTCACAATTTAATTATTATTTATAATGATTTTAAGTTAATAAAATAATTAAATTTATTTACGTATAAATATTTTAATATAAGTATAGAATTTGAATAAAAGTTGAAAATGGTAGTCTTTTTTCTCTTTCTTTATAAATATAAACTATTAATTTATAAAAGTTGCCTTTTTCCTCTTTCTTTTTGTATTTTTTTGATATTTTTAACACATGGTCATCTGTATTTGGTGTGAAAAATATTTTCTTACTCAAAATTAGGATTGATCAGAAGAAAAAAAAATTGTACCGGTTTAAAATTGTTTGTGGGGTCTAAGTTAAAATGTTTTTTTTTTAAATAAGGTTATAAATTGGAGGAGGTAATTATATTATCGGCCAAATACATACACAATTCCTTTTAACTTGCCACTAAATTTTATTTTGGCTCTTCAACTGAATTTTGTATCGTTTTAACCTCTTAACTCTATTTCCTATGAACCATTTAAATACAAACAATTTACCTAGTATAAGTATTCAACGCTTGTTAGACAAGCATTAAAAGGTAAAAAAATATCCAATTAAAAAACGATACGTATTTTATTTTCTCCAAGTCATTTGGATTTACTTTACATTAATTGTATCAATTTATCAAGCAATATAAGAATATATATATATATTACCTTAAAAGCATGAACTCCTAACTTGAATGTTAAATTATTATAATATCCTAACTTAGGTTGTGACTTTTTCGATGAGTTGTGACTTTTTCGATAAGTTGTGATATATATATATATATATATATATTACCTTAAAAGCATGAACTCCTAACTTGAATGTTAAATTACTATAATATCCCTAACTTAGGTTGTGACTTTTTCGATGAGTTGTGACTTTTTCGATAAGTTGTGACTTTTTTCAAAAGGTTGTGATTTTTTGATGAGTTGTGACTTTTCCAAAGAGTTGTGACTTTTTCAGTAAGTTGTGACTTTTCAAATAAGACACAAAAAAACACTTGTTTATACTACCCTTTGTTGACTATAAATAGAGGGGCTTCCTCTCATTTTTCAACCAGAATTTTTTTAATCTTCTACTCTTCTTCTTCTTGCATTTTAATTTTTTTTGTGATTTATTATGGTTGAGTGAGTTCAAAGTTTAGCGAAATATGAGGTACCACTATTCTAATGAAGTAAATCGTTCTATCCTAAGAGGGTATATTCCATAACCTCAAGTACTTGAGAAAAATAATTTTGATGATATAATAATTATTTTTTTGCTTAATATATAAATTAGTATGTAATGCTCCAATCTTTGAAGTTAACATGATGTACTCTAAATTCATTTGTTTTTGTTAATAATTTCTCTTGTGATGTAGGGCCTGTTTGGATTGGCTTTTGGCTTATGACTTATAAGCCAAAAGCCATAAGTTAGGATTTCTAACTTGTGGCTTTTGACTTATTTTCGGTATTTTGGCTTTAAAATAAGTGCTTATAAGCAATTTTTAACTTTACTCAAGCACTTCAAAACTGCTTAAAAGCAATTTTGGCTTAGAAGCACCTAAAATAAGTCAATTCAAATGGGCTCGTGGATATATGCTTCTGAATATCTTTTTCCAAAATTTAGAGAATTGTCAGGATTTATTTTTTTGATGCTTAAGACAAAATAATGACTTTATTTATCAATGTTACTTATGTGATTTAGATTGTCAGGAAGTTTACTTCAAAAT
>JAJOOO010003963.1:0-18605 GCA_029582685.1 Solanum piurae | reverse complement strand
GTGACTGTTGTATTCCATCGTTGTGCCGTTTATGTAGCCGGAGTATCTCATGAAGCATATTAATGGTAGCTTTCTCGTTATATATCATATTAATGGTATCTCATGAAGCATATTGCTTTTTTGAAAGTTGATTTAAATGCATCAGGTGCACTATCACTCCAATGCAATAACTTTACTTCATTTTCCATAATGTTTTTGACTATTTTGTTCATGTAGTGTTCACCAGCAACATAGCTAACTCTGTGCACTAAGGCTAGGACAGATGAAAAGAATTGAGATTTGAACCTGAGACCACACGACTTTCAACTGACCACACCCTTGGGTGCTTTGCTCAAACTCACCTAACCGAAATAAGAAGAACTGAACTGGACAGACTCATGTAGTTGTTACTCATTCAAGGTTAGTCCTGCTTTCACCATGGAATGGTCTTCGTTTCATGCGTTATAAGCACTGCTATTTGTGGTTGTTGGTGCCCTATTGTCAGAATACTGGAACATACTTTTGAGATTTCTAGCAGCTTATACTTTTTACCCTTTTAGTGTAGTTTCTAACGTTAGTTATTGAAATAAATTACAAATAAGCGTTGGTAGATAATGTAAGGTGCACATGATTCTAGGAATCTTTTTATTTTGAGTTGAACACTTTAATGCCTGTGATGATTGTTTCTGATAAATCATGAATGACAATGTATCTTGTTTGATTATTTATGTGCCATAAGTTCGAATGGGAAACTGAAATTACTCATTTCTGGGATCTCTGTATGGGATGAGATTTTAGTTAGTTATGCTGTTAGTAGGAAATGAAACAATGTACAAAGATAGTAAACATAATAAGGAAACAGATAGGAAAAAACCTCTTTCTTTCTATTGAAACTTTGAATGTGTTTTTCTTTACTACACTCTCTCAACATATAATACAACAGGTCTTCACAATACAATATTTGTAGAATCATCACTTCGGTGACGAAAATAAATATGAAACACGAAACCGAAAAGATTTACATTTTTGAAAACTCACCACTCTCTATTTTACCAATCAACAAAAGAAAGAATTTCAATCAATCAAATCCTATAACTATCATTTTCTTTCTGTGTAAAATCAAAAGAAAATGTCCAAAACTTTTATGCTGCTGCCTGCAGCAGGAACTGAAAATCTGATCTTTGACGAAGGAGGGGAGGTGGTTCCACATCAGACAAGTTGATATTCTGGAAGGATCGCGATATTTCTTCTATAGAGAATGGTATGCTGTAATTTGGAAGATTAGTTAGTTGAAGAAAGCAAGTCAGTGTCTTTCATGTGTTTAAAGTTAATTACCTTGAATCCACATCAAGCAAGAATGTATTATTTGGAATGCTGGCCGAGTCTTCCAATGTTAGTGCTCTCATCTTGCTTATGACCTGAAATTTAAAAAATGATCAACTGAACAAAGAAGCAGTTCTCTTGAGTCTTGAAACATATCTATCCGAGGTCTACTCAAATGTTTGCTCAGTGTTGCTTTTGTCTGGTCTTTTATAACTTTTTGTGAACAGATTCAATAAGACTATTAACTTAGAGGAGGGAAAGAAATGGTTAAGAACAAAATTAATTTCGACATGATTTTCTTGCATTGTCATTGCCTTACTTCTAAGGCTAAAGCCGTAAAGAAGCTAAATATGTGAACTTTTTCTCTAGGGAGCTATGATGAAACCTTTTGCAACATTGAGAGAATCATGTGCTATCCACGGCCTTTGGATGTTTTAGTAATCATTAAAGTTGTTCTGGAACATAAAGGAGGTAAGTCTTTCACTGTTGATGTGAGAATAACTCAAGAGTGCTTCAGTAGAAAGCATTTTCTAGTACATGTGTCAAGCTGCAGAGCACTCTTGGCCTCTCTGTTGAAGAAGGCGATAGGATTTCTCTCCAGCAGAGCTTAGACGCACTTTAAGAAGATTGGTGGGCTGCTTTTATTTAATGTTTGCTTTATCTATATTTTGCTATTTGAGGACATCTTGTATTTTTGTTCTTCACTGATAATTTTCTTCTAATCAGAGAAGAAGTCTTATGCATGTGTTGATTCTTAGTTTTTTACTTTTACATGATAATATGTGCATGTGTTGCATGACCAGCTGGTTGCGGACCATTGGCGCCAAACTGACAAAACCTTGAATACCTGTACCAACTCTCATGAAGCTTAGAGTACCTCTAGTAACACACTGAAGAAGAGTTCTTACCTCTGGCGATAAACCATGGGCTCCATATTTGTCGTCCCAGAACATAGTTCCAATGCGATATATTTGTGCAATGCTCAACATCTAAGAGAAAAGGGGAAAAAAGCAACAGGATATAGAGTTGAGTTTTCGATTCTGAGTTCTAATCATAGCTAGAATCCTCTTATTAAAAAAGTCATACTTATACTCCTCTATGTCTAAATTCTAATATCGTTGTCACTTAGCCTCTTAGTGATCTTGAAATGAGAAGTGAGTTCTTTTTCTTTTTAGAAAACCAAAAGAAAAAGTAGTTAGGAGGGAAGTTGTGGGGACTTCGATTTTTTTTTTAAGAACAGAAGTTAATTACCGGGCATAGGTCACTCGTGATCTCATCCAATGCCTTTTGAGATTTTTGATGTAACACCTGCGAGGTTGAGGCATGATAATTTAAGTACTCAGCTATGAGGAGACATGCTTACAGAGTGAGAGTCTGGATGATTGCTTACCAGAAATCCTACAGCTTGCCTTATGTGTTGAAGTTCATCCCACGAAGATCCAGCATACTGTTTCATAAGAACGAATTAAAACGTTGTTTCTTTTATTTGAACATCAGGTTATTACTCTGAACAACTTTTGTTTACCTGTTCTGTTGCTTTGGAACACCAACTTTCCAGTTCTTGCAGACCCACTTTCAGATATTCCCCATTGCTAAATGAGCAGCATTCACGGCGAAGCAACAAGCTGAAAAGTTTTCATATGTCTTACATTAGGATTGAGGACATTCAGGTTACTTCTAAAGTGAAAACAGTTAATTTGGAATACAAGCTGAATACCTGTTGAAAAGTTGGACATTTATGTATGAGAACACCTGACTGAGTATTTTTCTTGTAATGGTGGAAGGGACCTGTAAACACAGATGCCACTCATGAAAACTGAAGAGCTTCTCTAGACATAAGATTTAAGAAAATTGACAACAAGATGTTACTTCACTTACATTATTTTCTGAGAGTATGGTTAATGTATTGTCTAGGCTATTCACAATGTTTTGCCAGTGTACGCTGGATGCCTGTTGTTTCGCGATGATGTTTGAATGTATACTTCTAGATGATCCTTTTAAAGGTTTTATCCTTGCAGATCTTGGTGCCTGTCAATTAGTTTTAGAATTTACCTTGAGACTGCTGCAAAATTATAGACAAGGGATTCTATCGTTAAAAAATGGTGCTTGCTTACATGTATGCATTGGTTAAGAAATGGACTTATTTCTTTCTTTAAGTTGTCGCGGATCATTCCATATATTTTCTCAACGCAAGCAGTTAGGTGTTGCTTAAACAATAGTGCTGGGTATTTAGCTTCAATCCTTGTTCGGACATTTGGGCTTCCCTCAATTCCGCTGTATCCACTGGAAATTGCCATGCTTAATGAAGTTGAACGAAAACCCTGCTGTTGACTCTTGAAATGTCAACTGCATGTCTATACATGGTCAAAAGCTTATACTATGAATATTTACCTGTGCCATTCTTCCAAACAATGTGGTAGGTGAGCTGCGATTACGATATGGGGACCTAGTAGGCGCATTACCAGCTTTAATTGTGCTTTGCAAAAGGAACAACAGAGTTGAAGATGTTGACAGCCAGTAGGCTAGATCACCGGTGTTATCCTGATCCTTCATTGGAAATGTCAATAACTTTTTGTCAATAGGGAGTCTAAATTGATTTAGATTTGATCATTCATTAGGACCATTCCTAGTCAACAATGGATCATAGTAAAATTTCACCTCTATAGATGATCGGATGGTATGAATAATCCTATCAAATATATTCGTTTTTTCTGCTTCAAAGGATCTCCACTGCAGAAGTGCTTTGTACAGGGTGCATGCAGCTACTGGTCTTCCCTTGTCAAATCTCTTGTCTTCCGCAAGGCACTTTATCAGTATATCATGGTTTTCCTGATTATTGAAGAATGAAAACAGAAGTAATCAGCGATGACTACAAAAGCATCACAACTTTATCTATCAGATCAACTTGTAAAGTTTCTTCTACTTGCCTGCTGCCTATCTGTCAAGGATCTTTGCTTAGTTAAAGAGATGGGAGGGCTAGAATCCTGCAGAAGCCAGAAAGAATTTAGGTATCATTTAGAATTAGCATTTTCTGACTGTTATGGTCCTTTAGTGAGTAACAGGCTAACAGCCATTGGTGAGAAGCTTATATACCTTAGGTATTTGTTGTTCTACTTTCATTTCTTCATGCACTTCCTCTGTTTGATGTTCATTATCAGCTGGATGTGTGATATCAACGGTCTGAAATTACCCAGTCAGGAATGAGTGGCGTTTGCAGTTCTACAAGTTAAGATGCTTACAATGAAAAAGGAGGAAATTTTAGCTTACCTCAAGCCCTTTAGGTGCCCGATCATCAGAACTTACTACTTGCTCCACAACTACCCTTTGAGTGCGGAGAAGCTCGTTTTCTGACTCCAAGTCTTTAATCTTGTTCTTGAGTCTGATTAAGAGGAAAAATCAACTTCATTTGAATTCTACATAATAAAATGTTATTATCTCTGGAAGCTAACTCAAGATTAAAAGTTTCTCAAGGATATTGTTCCATTCTTTTAGAAATAAGTCCAGGTAAGTATTCTTGAAGCAATTATATCTTGTAAAACTTACACAAACAGTGTAAATTGTTTCTCTGGGTTTATGTCCATATTTTTATGCTCAAATTAAAGTGTCGATCGTGAAATATGAGCCTGTTTCGTTGAGATATCAACGTAAATATAAGTGTACTATCTGTCTTCTAAATGAAGGATAACTATCTTCTCTAGCTTTTCTTGGTGCCTAGTCGCAACATTTTAGCTTGCATAGGTTGTTCCAAGATGTGTATACTTACATGTCCATTTCATCAGAAAGGGCCTCATTTGTTGATGCTACTAAAGCCTGCTGACGGAGAACCTGATTCTCCGATTCAAGGTTGGATAGATTCAGTTGTAATCTGAAAATAAATATTAAGAAGAACAAGTAAGACAATAAGTTTCATAGTAATTCAATTTGTATTATTTTCAAGCTTCAGTCACTTCAACATACTACACAAAGAAGTAAAGGAACTACCTTTCTATGGACTCTTGGAACTCCGAAACTCTTAGCTGAGATTCTTCTGCCTCTTTACGTGTGGCCTGACATTCTTTTTCAACTTCGTTGTAGCTCTGTTCGAAGTCTTCTACTCTCTTCTTGAGCTCTCTGATTTCTTCCTGAATATATGACAGGTAAATTGCATCAGAAGCACACTAATTTATGACGTATATGTATTCTGCTGCAGAGATTGCAGTGAGTGGATTTTCTTGTTTTAATTGTGAAAGTTTTTGTTTTACATTTTTAAGTATGGATAATCTTCATACCTCAAATAAATTTTTATCTTCCCGCTTTTTATTGACTACATTGATTTCCAGAATTTTCCTTTTATGGCCAAATATCTTAATGAAACTTTTCTTTGTTTCAAACCCCTTTCTTTGGGGAGGTGGTTATGACTAAGTTTCTACATGTTTTTATCATCTCACTTGACTTCTTACTTCGCAAACAAACTCCAAAGGTTTTTAGAACGGCTCGATGCTGTACCAATTACTGTAAATGCATAGAATTATGGTTTTTGATTTTACCTCGAGTTTGTTGTTTTCCTCTGTCAGCTTCTCCACTTTGGTGTTGTCAATCACTGGTACCTCCTTGATAACTGGAGGAGCTTGTTCAATGGCTATCTTTGCTGCTTCTTTCTCATGAATAATTGCATCATGGGCTTCGTCTAGTTGCGTTTGCATTTCTTGTAAGGCTTTTTGCAATTTTGAAATTTCTTGCCCCTTTGCTTCTTCGAGATCAATCTGGAGAAACACAATGTTTTTGTTCTTACTATTACTAGGTCATAAAATCATTTACTGTTTACTGATAGTGTAAGAAAACTCTAATTGCCAAAAATCTACATTTCTTCACAAGTGAAAATTCTCTCTCATCCCAAGTGTTATCACAAGTCAGAGTTATAATTTTATGCAGTCATGTAAGTATACTCTGACTGACTGTGATGCACTAATGATGTTTCCTTTGGCCTTCACTATGTGTGCCTCCCTAGTGAGCCCCCAACTCTATAACATTTGGTCTCAAACAACTCTATTTTATCGAGTTTCAGGCAACTATAATAGAAGCATTGCTCTATAGAACCCAGCTTGGAGTATTTTCGACTGTTATGCTGTTTCCGTTTAGAGCAAGCATATTGATTGTACATACCCTCAAGTGTTTTTCAAAATCTAATCGCCATGTTAACTCCTCGACACGCTTTTCCAGTTTGTCCTTTGCTTCTTTAAGTGCCCCAGTATCTCTTGCATCCTGCATTGGAGAAGATTTTTTATGCCAGTTAACATATAGCAGATATACTGGCACTTCAATGGATTCGAATAAGCAGTAATGCCAATCTTTTCACTAAACAAGAAACACTCACCATCCTCAATTTCCGAAGCACCTTCCTCGCTAACCTGCCTCTCCAGAGACATTGAAGTGAAAGACTTGCTTTTTTCTTCTGTTTATAAGTTGAGAAGGCATGGAATCCTCTCCATTGAGTCTGCAAAAATAAAAGACGAAGTAAGAAAATAAGGCAATGTTATGTCTTTTTATAATCAATCTTACAATTGAATATGAGGTATTAAGGTAACTTCTGATTATCTTCATATTAGTGCCCAACAGAAGGTTAATTTCAGGAAGCAAATACTGACAGTACAAAATAGATTTGGACCCTCTTTAGATGTGGTTTTCTTATTCTGTTTACCTTGAAATAACTTTTGTCAGATGAATGAACTTAGGATGCAAATTCACCTTTTTTGGTGCAATCTAATTACCTGAACTATTTTAGCTGCTTTATTTCTCCTCCTCTGCCTATATTCATTTCGTGCTGCCATAGCTCTCATCCCTGTTTGAATGACTACAGCTGCTGCCTGTAATTCCTTGTAAGATTTTCTTGCTGAATGAGAACGCGCATGTTTCTGTATGCGGATTGAAGCAGCTTCCCTTTTCATTTGTTCATACAGCACTCTGGCAAGTTGTGCTGGGTAGGTAGAACATAAATTTTTTCTCAAAGTCCCGATAAGAACACCATATAAAAATGGGAAAGCTAATGTAGCATTGTGTTGATTAACATATTTGTAAGATTAATATTAAGAAAAGTTGTTGGAGCCCTATTTTAGGGAAAATTCAGAACATGCCAAAACTAGAATATGTCCAATCAGCATGTATGCAAAAAGTGCCAATCTTGTTGTTGCACATATTATGCTGACACTTCTGATTTTTACCATAAATGGGTGGTCATTTGTATCATTGCGGTACAAATTACCTCTCCAAAGTTTCTGGAAATGAATTGTAGCTCTCTTTAGGGCTATGAACTCCTTTCGGGTAAGATATGTTCGAATTTGTCTCTGAATGCGCTTTGCAGCATGAGCTAGAACTTCTGTTCTTCTGGCATCTAATTCAGCCATCTGCCCGGCTCTGAGAAAAATTTTGGTTTTCCCAATCTGAATAAAATAGATAGAAGACTCTATTTCATGAACAAATCCATAAAATGTGCAATTTTATGTCCAGTTTTGTGGAAATGGTTTATTTCTTTTTCTAAGAAGTATGGCTGTAATACCTGATAACCCTTTAAGCCCATTCTATCACAAATTGCAATGCATGCTGACTTCTCATCACATCTGCTTCAACGAAAGGGGATTAGCTTGTGATATATCAGTATGTCGATGCTATTCATGTACATACAATAACGTTTATGAGTCTAAAGAAGACTGTTTGCTGCAAATATGGTATTGCTACTACTAGTGTATAATATATTTCTCCCTGCCTCAAACTTCCAGTATTTGTTTCTTCCTGAAAAGGATTTAAGATGTGAAACCAAGTTATAACCGATTGTGATAAATACCCGTCAAGAACATCTGGAGCTAACGTTCCAAAGCGGTCAAGGAACTCATCGAATGTTCTTTTTGTTGGGTATCCTGCACAACTTATCCTGATTGCCTCTAAGACACCCTGCAAAAGTGTCACAAAAGGTTTGTCAGAGAGAGAACTATGAAGAATCACATATTTTCTGATTGAGAGTAGAAAATGAAAGCACCAAAAAGTACATGGAGCACTTTAACTTACTCCACATCTTAATTGGTTTAATACATTCATGTTCTCAAATATTCCTGGCTTTAGAACTGTATTGGGCTTTACACATCTGATGTAATGTGGCTCTGTAGTGCTCAAGATCTCCATTAAAGATTGCAGTTGTTGCTGCAAATTGAAGTTCCATTTGAAAATAAATCAGGTTCATAGGATTTTCTGAAGTAAATATACTTGTTTCTGTCCTGTTTATAGACTTACCTTAAACCGTGTGCCGATGGATGAGAACTTGGACTGCTTGGATGATTCTTCGGGCAATGGAGGGAAGAGGTTTGCAATGAAAGAGCACTTTGAGTCCATCAGAAGAGCTTGAAATTCTGCTATCACATAGTCCTTATTTTTGTCAAGGAAGTGATCTGCTTGGTAAGTAACCTGTTTGATCAAAGATTTAAGATGACCAGAATTCTTTGACTGACAATTGAATGACCAAACATCTCAAGTTAACATACATCACCAGCGTAATGATTGATTGTAAAGTCAGTACGAGCAAGTTTTGGCTTGCTAAACCGTTTATGGGCTCTGTATGTCTGGTACATCTTTTGGGCAAATGTCTCATGGGTTGCTTTTGGGAACATACTGTGCAAGAAAAAAATTAAGTTACATCTTCTCCTTCAATCATTCTTTATAATTCAGGAAAAAGACGTTATACACTGTGTTTTGAGAATTTAATGACTTTGTCTAGCAAATTATCCTACTTTCACAGGTAGTTATGGTGTTGAAAAGAGGAAGTTTGCGTACCAAGCTTCATCAAGAAGAGCAATAATGCCTCCAGGTTTCTGCAAATTTGATGCAAGGTTATCAAAGGTTTGCTTGTTAAATTAAAGTAGTGTGACAAAAATGTCTGCAGTCAGAATGAGGGTACCTTCTCAATAAGATCTAAAACATCTTGGTTATCTACAAACTCCACATAACTCCAGTTGATTTCTTCTGTCGTATAGTCGTCTTGTTCCATCTTGAATACGTGCTGTAAAACAGAGTTTCTATTTAATATTCTACTTTATTTTAAATGGGAGTGAAAAATGAAGGCACTGAAGAGTGAATAAAGGTTCTCATGATTTACCTGGTTAAAATGCTGCTGCAACTTCTCATTTGTTAGGTTGATGCAGAATTGCTCAAAACTGAGGTTAAGCATTAAACGAGCTGTTAAGTTTGCGGTAAAGATTTTATATACTCAGAAGTCGAGAAAACAATTATCCAAACCTGTTGATTTTGAAGCTCTCAAAGCCATATATATCAAGGACGCCAATTATGCTTTTTGCTTCAGGATCCTGTCCAATTGAATTGTTTATCTTGTCCACAAGCCTGCCACATAGAAGCTGTCAAAAGGATTTCATTTTGAATGTTGTTTTTTCGTGTAGCTGAATCTAGAGTTATGCTAGATAATGCTAATTAACTCAAAAAATAGAATTTCTGAATGTCTTTTTGAACTAGTCTGATACTGACTCACTGTGGCAAGCAGCCATCATTCTTCTAGAGATTGACTATCTGCATGTCAACAGGACACAAAACACTACTATGGGTTGGTTTCAAAATTTGAAACTAAAATAGGAAACCAGGCTTGAAACATACATAACATCATTCAATCACAATAAGAAATTTCAGCTAGAAAAATTCTCCATTATCTTCAATCCTGTCTGATCACTCTTCTATACGTTGAGTCTCTTTTGTTCTTTATGAGAAGCCCCAATTAGTTATTAGTTTATTCTTTATAATCAGAATTATAGTGACAAAAGAATTAGAAAATTTTGGTATAATTATGCGTTACTTGTGGCTTCCTGTGATCATCCAGAGCTTCATTAGGAAAAAGTTGTGACATATGTAAAGTCACATTCCTGTGCAGTAAATGTTATTGCCTATCAGGTTCCAGGTTATTCTGTATTTCTTTCACAATAAACTTGTAACTTTTGCTCTCCCTCACTGTTAATGCTGTAAGTATCCAATTGTTTGCAGTCGAGAAAGTTCTTTTTTGCTTTGTTAGTATTAAGATGTTCCCCTCTCATGAACTTAGATACCACCCACAGTTTTGCAGCCAGGGAGAAACTTAGTCTGGGAGCCACATTCTATATATTGCTTACCAGTCGAACAATCTGGAGTATACGGTCTTTGCCAGGGCATCCCTGCTCGTGGTTGCAGCTGCTGGATCCAGTAGTTTTGTGATGTTTCCATCAGGAGTTACAATGACACGCTTACAAAGTGAGTCTTCTAGTGCCTTCTCATCACACCTGTGCATATGTTTATTAGTTCAAAGTTTAAGCGCCTTGAGTTCTGAGTTGAGGTAAACTAAGGTATATCCTCTTACATGAATAGCTCTGCAGCTGTCTTCAGATGAAAAAGTGACTTCTCATCTTTTAGTTTGGAGGAATCAGCCTCCTTTCCTTTCATAAAGTTGATGTTTCCGAGATGGAGTATTGCAGCTACAACACAAAATATAGCTTCCTACAGAAATGATGAGTATAGATTTTATTATATTCTTGGTGCATAATGGGATTTTTCCAATTTCTTCTATATTCTGGGCACACACCTGCTCCTCCTGACCGATTCCAACAACATCCATAGCATTTCTGGTTTCAAGATACTCTCTTGCATCGTCAACATTTGCAACTTCGTAACAGCTACTTTGGTTTAGATAATGAAATGTTTTTGGATTCCCAAGTTTGAATCTTTTCACATCCTGTAAAAGATTCCGTAGATCATCTAGGTGGAAGCTCAATATCATTTGTAAAGAGTTTGCAAATGGGCTGTCCCATGGAACTCACCTCTGGAGGTGCAGCACAAAGCATGTAAAAACAGTGGTAGTTTCTCTCTGGGTCTGAGACTTGGCAAACACGTGACCTTTCAAGAAGATATGTCCTAACTGCAGCCCCAGAAATCTTCGCGTGCTTATCAAACTGAATTTCAACAAATTTACCAAAACGACTGGTACAACGACTCAGTCATGTCAATATTTTGTAGAGGGAGGATATGAAAATCAAAATGAATATAATAGTGATAAAATCTCTGATGTCATTTTTGGTTTACCTGGAATTGTTGTTCTTCACAGTCTTTGCATTCCCAAATGCTTCTAAAACTGGGTTGGACTGAAAAAGAAGAAATATGAATTTGCATTTGCATTGTTAACTTGTAGATCATTCGAGTATAGTAGTAAAGAGCAATTATTGCCCACCTCCAAAACTTGTTGCTCGACTGTTCTTCCTTCAGTGCCAGACCTTCCACCCATAAACGCGAGATATCTCATTAACATTTTCGTTGTCTCAGTTTTACCAGCACCACTCTCTCCACTGACCAAGATAGACTGGTTGCCATGCTCATTTATCAATGCCCTGACAAACTTGTTAGATTAGGCAAGTTATTCATTTCTTGCATGGCATAACCAAATAGTTTCAGTTGCACTTCTGATTTACCTATAACAGGCATCTGCCACTGCAAAAAGATGTGGACTTAGCTCTCCAAATGGGGCTCCCTTGTATTGCTGCATCATATGGGTATCATACAGATGTGGAAGTCTCCGAAATGGATTGACCGCAATTAGGATATTCCCCGTGTAAGTCTGCAAAATTGTGGATATTTTTACATCAATAAAATTTGTTTTCTGTAGCTACTCTTTGTGAAGTTCATCATCGACTGAAACGTATGACTTACATATATCTCATTTAGAGAATACCGACAAGCAAGGTTATTCAGAACGCCAGGCTCATGGAGATAAGCTAACTTGGTCATGTCATCAACCCCAGATGGTGGTGCTTCGGTATCCTTTGGGTATATGCTAGAAATAGAAGCAACTGTCTGAAGCAGAAAGTAGTTTAATGTCTTAATATAAATAGATTTTCATTGTTCGCATGTTGAAAACTTTAGTTTGTACAAGTCATGATTATTGCATCCTAAAAATATCAAGGGAGCACATTCCAAAATCTTCATGACAGATTATACCTATCATGAAAATCATTAATACTTCTGCTGAAGGCAAAAGGAAAAGCTGCATAAGCTGTCCTACAGGTATGAACCCTCAATTCAATTGTTTTCCAAGAATGTGCGACAGGAGACAGGAAAAAAGTCCTTTGTTGATTTATATCTGATTGATCATATTGAACTATTACATTCCTATTTGTTCCATGACCAATTCCATTTTTTGGGGAACTTCTATTCCAGGTTGTATGTGTTTCAATAGCTTATTAAAGCTAATAAGGTCCTAATTTTCATATACTATACAGTATAACTTTGATATTATACTACATCTGCTTTTTGACACTAATATTGTTCAGACATCCTTTTTTTTTCAATCATAGTATATTCCCTGAAAGATGCTATCAATATCAAATTTCTGTGAGGCTCTGAACTTATTGATTAGAATAAGACTGCTTACCGTCTTCCCATTAGTTGTGGCTACTGTGGCATTTGAGCCTTTAATTTCTGTGACTTCTCCATCAATCCAGGCATCATCAGGATCCTCAATCCACACCTGGGATCCAACTATGATGTTTACAGGAGTTCCCTGAATCACAAAAGATTATTACAGAGGTCAACAATTGATTAGTCCTTCATCAATTGAAACAGAACAAGATAAACTATTGATCATAATAAACAAGCTCACCATGGCAGTAGTTGAGACTATTTGATCATGGAACTCAAAGGAGAATTGTTATAAGAGATGGATGAATTGATATAGAGGGAGAAAAGGAAGAAGGGAAGAGAAATGAATTTCAGGGAGAATGTGGTGCTCTTAAGGGAATGATGAATAGATGAATGTAGAAACAGGAAAGTAATAAAAAAAGTGAAAGAATGTTTCAAAGCAGGCTAAAAGCAGAGGTAATGAAGATGGTGTGGTAACTCAAAAGCAAAAGGCAGAGTAATCACCCCTTCCCCATCCCCTGCCCCACCTCCTGTCACCTTTTATTCCTCCAAGTCCACATAGGATGCTGACTTGGCAGCTATACAACTTTGAGATACAGAAACTTCTGCTAATTTTGGGTTGTCTATTTGTGTATATACATTGCTTAAATATAAAGGAAATATCATTTTCCAATTGGTACCTTAATAAAATAGTTCTTTGTTTTTATTTTAAGATTTATTCTCTATCTATGACTTATGCTATGCAGTGAAGGGCCAGGGTGTTTCTCATGATGCTGTGCATTACCAAAAGCACTGTGTGTTGGACCAGGTCTGATTAATGTATACAAACTATAGTTAATATATGATTGAAGGTGGTCTCTTTTTGCATAATTGCTGGCTTTACTTTCTCTTAAATCAATAGGGGGTTTAAAGATGATTAGATCTAAATTCACTACAGAAATGCCCCACTTAATGCCTTAGCTACCCCATCTTAACTGGGCTCTCTACTTTCACCTGTTTCTATCCTTTTTGTTTGTCCAGGTTAACTGGGAAGGATCTCTGTCAAATTCAGCAGCAGGCAGGTATTATGACTGTTAAAAAGCTTTCAAGATTCTCAAAATTTCTTTATAAATATTTTAAGATTTATGTTGTGGATTTTCTCATAGTTACACCAATTCTTGATATGTTACCTACACTTTTTCCATTTTGATCTACTATTGATTTCAAGATTTTCCAAAAGTTTCAGCTTTACAACATTAGCATTCAGGTCTTTTCACGTATTTTAGCTTTTACAATATAGGAATGGGCAAAATCTTAAATTACTAGACAATCATACTGAAAGGTGTCAATGAGGGATCAAAAAAGGTAAAAGCATGGGGATTGTAGCTGTAGAAAAGATGTGTACAGAAGCTAAAAAGGTAGCTGCCACTAGATCACCTTAAAAACTCAAATACTCCCTCTAGTTCCAAATATTATTCATTTTGTTAAAACATATATAACATTTTAAAGAAGTATTAATGGACTAGAAATGATAGGATAGACAAATACTCTTATGATTAAGACTATTTTTGTAGTGTACCAAAACCTTAGAAGACAGAGTTTATGGGGTATGTATGATATGATAGAGGGTGGGTGGGGGGTCCTCATATTTTGCCTTATTGAAATAGCTCACCAATTTTTTGGCCTGACTAGTCATAGGAGGAGGCTAAATATTATGAATTTGGAAATCTATTTCCATTCATTTAGGGCGGTGGGTATAGAGATTTGTTGAGTCCTTTCACATGGGAGAAAAGGTTGTCATGTTGGGTCCCTTCCAACTAAGCTTTCTTCATTCCCTCCCTCTCTTTCTTTATTTTTTATAATTAGTGGAGAAAAAGTGGAATATTTTGTTAAAGAGTTGGCAATTAGTACTTTTCTTAATCCTTTAACTAGTTAAATGTTTTTGTATTAAATTGACTAATAATGACTATTAAAGTATATTAATACTAGGGTGTGCTGTGGTTATTATCATAATATTTATGTATTTTAATCGATTTTTTATGTTATGTTATAATATATATTTCTTATAATAATATTTCATTAACTTGTTTGAATGGTTGTATTGTTTTATTAATTTAAATATCATATTATTTGATTATTTTCTAAATTTTATTATCTCGTATTGTTTAAATTTATCATTAATAATCAATTTGGCGTGCATAAGTATGTAGTGGAAAAACTAGAATGCTTATAGAATCTTTGCCGCCCTGTGGACGGTGCCTAATTGGTAGGCCTTCCACTTTTCGCTTCTTTGTAATGATTATTGCCATAACACAAATATTATTTTGTATCATGATGCACTGAATGAGGATGTTTGTTCTTTAATTAGATGTTTAAGGTTTAAGTTTTAAGTGTGAAAAAATTCTTGTTCGGAAGCCTTTATCGAATAGGATCCTACACGATGTGAATTTGAATATAATCGAGCTTCAATATAAATACTGAACATTAGGTAGAAAAATAACAAACAAACATTATTTTGTATAATTTTGGTTTTTCACTCCAACTTTTTACACAACTTTTTCACTATTAATAATAATAGAGGGTTGAATAAATAAATATTAAGAAAATTTTAAAGTTTTCTTGTGTTTAATTAAATAGCATATATATATATATATATATATAAAATAAAATTATTGTGGTTTTGCAATAGAATTAGTTACAAAGTTGGTACTACTAAAACATCTATAATAATAACAAATAATAACAAATTTTGTGGGACACAAAATGTGTGTGGGTATTTGTGTGTAGTGTCGGCACGAATACTTTTTAAATATGATTTTTGAGGAAAAATATACGTAATTAATATATTGATAGATATAAGTTTTATGAAGATATTTAAACTTTTCAAAAGCTAGTCTAAAAGTATAAACATTTCTTCCTCTCTTTTTTTTTTCTCTTCCTTTTATAATGTAATAAGATGTCCCACTGTGGAAAATTTAGAAGTATAATTTTTTAAAGAAAATGAAACATCAATTCTAACTTGTATTTTATTTTATTTTTGGTTCAAAAAATAGGTGGAAAGTGTCGTAACTATGAGTAGTCATTGACTCTACCCAGCCACTAGCAAAAAAGAAATATAAAAGTTGAAAAAAATGATGTCACTGTTATATATCTTTTAGATAGTGAAACTTAATATTTCAATTTGTCAAAAATATTCCTTCAATTTTAATATTTATAATATAGTAAGTATTGATGGGCTTCATGACCAATTTAATTTAAAATTTTGTACTATTGTACCAAGTCCAATTAACCTTGTACTTCCATTAGTTGTGCCTTCATCTTATTTCTATTTCATAAATATTTTATTCACAATATACCTTAGGAATTTATTTAGAAGATTTTGGTATTTTTTTCATAACAAGGATGATAAGACTAATTAAGAAACATGAATCTAGTGTGGCTCAATTATAAGGGGTCAATAATATTCCTGTTTCTTTCTGAAGATGAAATAAGGTGCATTTTCGACATTAAGGTACACTATTATTTGGGAATGAATAGTATGATGTGACTAGTTTTTTTTAAAGCGAAAACACTTAAATATGTAATGAAATTTTGATAAAAGACTCATCTATGTCATTCATCAAAAGTTTGGCTTATTTATGTCATTTTTATTTAAGAAAATGTCCATCTATCCCATTATTTGTTAACTGAAGTGACATAGTTGAGCTTTTTATCTTTAAGAAAATGATTTAGTTAATGTCGTGGTCGAATCATAATTGATCATGTGTAAAAAATGATTTTGCAAAACCAAAACTGTTTTCAGTTAGAGCTGGAATATAAATGAGCCCTTTCCCTTTTTTAAAAGAGGAACTTTCACAAATAACCACTATAATAAACTTAATTATGCTCCATAGCTATAGTTTGCATATTTATGGGTTGTAGCTATAGTTTAAGCTACCTCATTTATATAATTCGCGGGTACATTTGTATAATTCAGTTATTTTTGTATAAACTCAAAATAACTAATTTATACAATTACAAACATCAAAAGTGCAAATAGTTATACAAATTATATTATACAAATTCTGAATTATTCAAAAGTTATACAAATTATATTATACAAATTCTGAATTATACAAAGCTAAAAAGCTGAGCTGTGTAATTATAGCAAAAAGTAAACCGCGAATTGTAATTAAGGTAAACTATAGCTATATTAAGTAATTAACTAATATATGTTTGCTTATACGCGTAATTTTCTCTTTTTAAAATACAAAATGAGAATAAATTGGGATGAAATTAACCAAAGGTACTAATTACTTCACACGAAGTGAAAGGAAATACAATATAATACTGTTCATATGAATATAATATATAGTTATATTTCATATGATAAATAATTTAGTGATTGGGGTGGGGAGAGGGGGGAGGGGTAGAAACAATGGTTCACGAACAAGTTATATAAAGATTAATACAGGGATTAAAATATAGACATTATATAACCATCAAAATTTTAAATTTAAATGAACGTGTCTAGTACTCATCAAGTGAGATGGACAATCAGAATTAGCCTTTTTTTTTATCCTATTTTTTATGTATATTTTAAATTATCAATTATTGTGATTTATAGTATTTTTTACGTAATTTTTATTCAAAAAACTTGATGATTCCATGTCCAAATTGATGATCAAACTTAAAATATTTGACTTTCGAAATTCAAACTATGCCACAAAAATTGAGACCGAAAAATATTTTTCTAACTAGAAGCACTTTATGTCGTTGAATGAATGATTTTGCTTAACTTTATTTTTATGCAAAAATATTATTGTATTCAACCAATCAAATTTCCATTTCATCGTATGCTTTCCTGGTTGTTAGGATTTGTTGAAAAGATATGGCAAGAAAGTGGAGGTCAACAAAGTAACTCCAAGAATCAAGCCACCAAAACTCCAATATAAATGTCATGTCTATAGCAATTATAAATTTCATATCAATTAAAATAATATGATCATCACTTGATCGTGCATTTTTAAGTAAAAGAAAGGGAAAATGCATAAGTACCCCGGCCTATACCCAAAATCCTTGAGATACACCTAACCTTTACTAAGGTCCTATTATCCCCTGAACTTATTTTTTAATTAACTTTCTACCCCTTTTCGGTCTACGTGGCACTATTTTTGAAAAAAAAGTCAACACGCGTTGGGCCCACAAGATAGTGCCACGTAGGCTGAAAAGGGGTAAAAAATTATATATAAAATAAGTTCAGGGGGGTAATGGGACCTTAGTAAAGGTTAGGTGTGTCTCAGGGATTTCGGGCATAGGCTGGGGGGTACTTATGCATTTTCCCTAAAAGAAATGCTATTCTTTAATATATTTTTGAGAAAATGATCAAATAACCCCCCAATCTATTACCGAATTCTCAACTACACACTTATACTTCACGTGGATCCTATTAACCCCCTGAACATTTTAAAAACTGAATATATACCCCCTTAAAAACTCATACCCAGATTTGTATCATGGAGTGGTCGGCACGCGCCTGCCACATAATATTACCCTTTTTATAAATCAAAATACATTAATTCATTTTTTTATTCCGTCGTCATAGAAGCAACCATCTGCCAAAGCTTTTTCGTCGGAGTTGCACCACTTTGCCTCAAATTCTTTCAATATAGGGTTTTTTTCCACTGGCCTGCTCAATTCTCTTCTATATTCCTCTCAATTCCATCTTCAAAATCCTCCAATTTTCTTTCAATAATCACTGAATTATCCGTCAAATTCTCCATTTTTATCCGATCTATTTTTCCTCTCTCATATTGATGAAATTTTCACTCAAAATCAATAATAATTGAATGCCCAAAAGTTTTCATTTTTTAATTTAGTTTGTTTGGGTAGGAATCTTGAAATATACAGATTTTATTTGTTTTTTGTACAACTAAAAG
>JAJOOO010003962.1:0-17007 GCA_029582685.1 Solanum piurae | reverse complement strand
CTAGCCCCTTTCCTCCGGAGCTGCCAGAGTTGGGAGGTTTGTTACTTTTTGGTGTATATATCTTTATGGGTAGGCTGGGGCCCTATCCCGCTAATCTTAACTACTCTTAGAAGCTTGCAGACTAGTGTATGGGGTTTATAGCTACATTATGGCCATGCTGGCCTAGTTTTTTGGTTTGCTGAAGCTTGTTAGTTGTGTGATGCATTGTCTTGATATACCTGCTTTCAGTTTTGGTATAGAGATCATGGTGGCCTTGATGGCCCAATCAGGACTTCTGTGCTAGTTGGCTATTTCTTTATATGAAATCTTGGGAGTAGCTGTTTCTTTTATGGATCTGTTTACAGGGGTCTTGCCGGCCGATGGCTTAATTTTAAGCCGAGATACACTTGTTTGTTTTCTTGATTGTTTGTGGCTGCCATGCGCTAGTAGCAAATGGTTCAATAGGGTCGGCTCAAGCCTGAGTTTTCGCATTAGGAACCAGTTTCCCCCTTGAATCTGGGGCGTGACAGGAACGACAGACCGTAGTCCACATCGTGGTTCGACACTTAGGGAAAATTATGTGTGATACTTTCCTATGGACACGATCTACAATCCGTAGAATGACCTACGGTCCGTAGACGGGGTCTCGTGGGTCAATCTATGCCAGGTTTAAGATGTGCCATTTCTTTAATTCATTTTATTTCAACAATTACAAACCACTTAGGCCTACACATGCATTTTAACAAGTAAGTTGGTAGTTAATCATCCTTAGGGTTCCGATTACATAGAAGTTTACAGATGATCACACCGAAACCTATGAACCCGACGTCAAAAATTCTTATTCGGCCTAATAACTTGAATTATTCTGTTTTAATTATCTACACACTCACATACCATCATACCAAGGGTGTTTCTAGCATACAATTTAACATACAAACACAATTAACAACCCAAGGTCAAGTTCCAACTTCGTGACTTCATGATACAAACAATGAACAATGAATTCAAAGTCAGGGTGAAGTCGTTTACCTTACAAGTAATCGAAGTGGGTGAGTGTGATGGTGCAATAGACTTCTTAGACCTTTGCTAGCCCTTTGACACCGAACTCGAACTGTGGAATTGTTAGGGAATGGAAGTGAGTGATTTGGGAGAGAAAATGATGATTTGGGATATGGGGAAGTGAATAGGATCTTGATATGTGGGATATTGTGATTAAATGGGGCTGATTTTGGGAGAAAAAGAGTTTTAAAATGGTTGGGAGGGAGTTTTGAACGTGGGGAATGAATTTAAAATGAAAGGTTTTATTTTATAAGGTGTCCGGGTCGGTTCGGGCAAACCCTAGTTTTTGGACCCATGAGACCCCGTTACAATCTGTGGGTCAACCTACGGATCGTGGGTAGAGTCTATAGGTCACTCTGACACTTAGACAATTTAAGGACTTACCTGGGATCTACGGACACCATCCACGGTCCGCGAATTGACCAACGGACCGTCGATGGGGTCCGTAGACCACTGCACAACTATTTTTCTGTAAATTTTGCCTTTCATCCCTGCACACGTAGCAACCATTAGGACTTTCTTTTTACATTTTCTGGACACTTTTAGACACGGACCCTATTCTATATCTAGCCAACACTAATACAAAAATAAAACACCTATCTAAAGAGCTACAAAAATCAAAAATAAAAGAAGAAAAACCTATAGTTGGCTAGATTGTACATCTTGGGTTGCCTCCCAAGCAACGCTTGATTTAACGTTGCGGCACGATGCAGATCCCTTGATTACTCAGATTTCATCAAGGTGCCTTGCCTCTATCACTGCATTGACACTCTCAGAATTTCTCATGTAGCTTTTTATCCTCCGGTGATCGGCCTTGAACCTTGTCCCACTCTTTTTCTCAAACTCAACCACTCCATGTGGGGACACTTGGGTCACTCTGAATGGTCCAGTCCACTGGGACTTGAATCTGCGAGGAAACCAGCGTACCCTTGATTTGAACAATAACACCAAATCCCCAAGAGCTAGCTTGCGCTTTTCTATCTTTTGATCTTGGTGTTTTTTCTCTGTGCACAAGGCTGCACCTAACTTCTCCTTACTAGACACTTTAGCACCTTTTTCAAAAATGTGAGTCACCACAGATACCGGTTTAAGATCACTTTTCTGCTTCATAGACTTACAGATGTTAAAGGTCACCTCCTCCTTATTCAGTTGGAACTTCATCTGTCCTTTCTCCATATCAACTAAGGCACGCCCAGTAGAAAGGAATGGTCTCCCTAAGATGATGGAGACCTCAAAGTCAACCTCGCAATCAAGTATCACAAAATCTGCCGAAAAAATGAATTACTCCACTTTCACAAGGACATCTTGAAGCACTCCAATGGGCTTTTTCACAGTTCTATCGGCCATGAGTAGTCGCATCACAGTCGGTTTTAGAGCTCCTAAACCCAACTTCTTATAAATCGACAATGACATCAAATTAATGTTGGCACCTAAATCACACAAAGCTTTCTCAAAGTGCATCTTCCCGATGGTGCAAGGAATAGTGAAGCTCCAGGATCCTCTTTCTTTTGTACCAGTGACCTCGTAGAAATGGCACTACAATGCTGCAACCTCTCCTCATTCTCAAAACTGATAGCTTTCTTTTTGGTCACCAAGTCCTTCATGAACTTTGCATACCCACGCATTTGCTCCAAAGCTTCTATCAACGGGACATTGATGGAAAGCTGTTTCAACATAGTTATAAACCTGCGGTATTTTCCTTCTTCAGTCGTTTGCACTAATCTCTGTGGGAAAGGAGGTGGAGGCCTAGGCATAGGGACAACTTTCTGAGTCAACTCAGCTTTCTTTTCTGTGGCATCCTTCATCTCTCCAGTAACCTCAATCTCATCCGCATCTATTTCTACCACTTTTTCAATATCAGATGGCATAGGGGGATCAATAGTATGTTTTCCTCCGTGAGTCGTGATCTCCATACAATGCCCATCATGTTTTGGATTCTGGGTGGTGTTGTTAGGAAGTGTTCCCGACTGGCATGTATTCACAGTAGCAGACAACTGACTAAACTGCTGCTTAAGTTGCTTTATCGACACTGCATGGGCATCAACTTTCTGACCAATCCCGGACAACTCCGTGAGCATCTCTTTCACATTCTGATCAGTAGCATCAAACCTCTTCATCATCTTTTACATCATGTCCTCAACGCGCGGCATACTACCCCCAGCTTCTCTATTTCCAGATTCCCGATTCGCAGGTGGAACATAAGGCCCAACTCTCTCATTTTTGTTACCATAGTTGTTTCGGTTGTAGTTGTTATCACGATTGTAGTTCCCATACCAAACATAGTTTCCTTATCTGTTATAGTTTCCATAGTTCCGACCTTGGTTTCCTTGACCTTGGTGCCAATTATCCGAGTTGGAACCTTGGGCATTGAATTGGAAACCCTCCGTCTGATCATTCACCAAATAAGCATCATCCTCATAGTAGCATTCCTCAACTAGTGGTGGTGGAGTTCTAGTCAGATAGTTTACCGCATTCACTTTCTCTGCACCACCGGTCACATGCTTTAGTACCAAACCCAGTTATGTTCTCATCTGAGCCAACTCCTCACGAATGCCATAACTAGATTGGTCTGGTGCGGCTTGAACAGCGAATGTGGTTCTTCCAGTATTAGCTTTTCTAGTGCTCCATGCCTTATTATTTCGGGAAATCTTCTCCAATTTTTCAGCGATCTCCTCAAAAGTGCACTCACCATAGGATCCTCCAGCGATAGTATCTAGCACAGCCTTTCCGTTGTCATCCTGCCCTCTGTATAAATACTCCTTCAATGACTCGTCATCTATGCGGTGATTCAGAACACTTCTGATGAATGCAATGAATCTATCCCAAGAACTGCTCACAGACTCTCCAGGTAGTGCAACGAAATTATTCAACTTGTCCTTATGGTTAAGCTTCTTAGACACTGGGAAATACTTTGCCATGAACACTCGATGCAATTGGTCCCATGTATGGATTGAATTATATGGAAGCTCAGCAAACCACACCGTAGCATCACCGGTCAATGATAGAGGGAAGACTCTCAACCCTATGACATCCATATCCAACTCCGGTAGCCCCACACAACTCTTACAAACACTTCTCAATTTAGCCATGTGGCCATGCGGATCCTCTGAAGCTAGCCTAGAAAACAACCCTCTCGCTGTAAGCATCTACATAAGAATGTTGGTCACAAAAAATGTATGCCCTGGAGATAGAGGAGGAAGAACAATGGACCCTTCTGATTCAATTGTATTGAAGTCAACCCTGTAGTTATCACACAACCTTGGCTCTGGCGGATTCTGCACCCTCAATGCATCTCCGATAAGATTTCCACCATGAACCTGAGCTTGCACATTAACAACCCCAGGAGGCTGAAATTGTACTCCATCACCTAGATTCTCTCCAATTGGATTGATTTGGACCCCTTGATTATTCATTTTTCTCAAAGTTTTGCTTAACTCTGAATCATAGGGAGTCAATGGTTCGCCTCGACTCTATGTACTTGGCATACACTAGAGTAGAAACCTGTAGAAAATAAAAACAAAAGAAAACATAAAATCAGGAAATAATTGACTAAAGTTCAATAATGTAGTTAAATTTAATCCAAAAACCTTATTCCCTAGCAGCGGCGCCAAAATTTGATACGCTCAATTACACTTCCCTAGAGAAGTATAAGAGGTCGTCGTCAAATAAAGAACCCAACTTGTAGGTTGGGATCGATCCCACAAGGAATATGGTTCAGACTTAAACTTAACTCACTATTATATCCGTTTAGCCAAACTATTTCTGAAACAAGTAATTAAAAGGGGGGGGGGGATTTGTAAGTAAATAACTTAGTGTTGTTTAAGTAACAAGTGAGCAATATTCAAACTTTAAGTTATCAATATGAGAGAGAAACTAGGATGTATGTGTTCTCCATAAGCTTTTAATGCGGTAATCCTAATAATAGTAATCCTTTCCTAGTGTTTTACATGCAAAGTTGGTAAGATAGGTATTTCTAGGTGATTGGTCCTCCAAATAGGGAATTTTACTATGCACCTTGGTCCGGCTACGAGTGTATACTTTACTAACCCTTACCTTTATTTCAGATTAGACATCACATCAATGTATGACTTAATTTTCACCCTCGCACCAATTGACATTAGACTAGTAGATAGCATCCACTAAATCTCTGTTGTTAATTATTTTCTCATTAACTACCTCCTTGGTCCGGCAAGTAGCAACGAGGTGAGTTCTAACGTTGCGCACTGTTAAAAAGACTTATAAGCGAAAGAATTAACAATACATGCATAAACACTATTCAAGAATTACTTAATTATTATTCATACTTTGTTTTTTTTGTCAGAAAGGGGATATAATAGCATCATACAATCAGTAGCGGCATTATTGCTGCTATCACCAGTTTGCATCATATAGTTAGCATTAGAGCTTACAGATACTATATTACATAATAGAGACTTTTGCTTAACAGATGAAGACACATCCTTGTCCTTGTCAACAACATCCAAAACAAAAGAGAGGGGGCATTATGCCATGCTTCAAACAAAACAGTCCCTGGTAGGTTCCTTCTATGACGCGCTAGCAGGTCAGCCACTATGTTCCCTTCCTTGGGTTCATGCTGGATCGTTGGCTCCTTCATCCGCCGGAGGAACTCCCTACATTCAATCAAAGTATTTGATTCAGTATCATTAGAATTCACCGACATTTTTATTCTCACAACCCTAGTTGTGGATTTAGCTACTCATGCTTGAAGAACACAATTCATAATTGGGTAAAAAGAATTCATGAACTTACGATTAGAGTAGAAGAAACCCGAAATCTCCAATTGAATTCAAAGTGAAAATCTTATAAACTGAAATCCGAAAATCAAATTGCCAAAGTTTGCAAGTTAATTCCCCAAAGAAAATACCAAGAACTAAAAGTAAACTATAATGTCTAACCCCCAAAAATGAGGTTTACATACCCTATTTATAGAGAAACATGTCCTAAACAAAAAGAAAACAAAATAAGGAAATAAACTTTTGGGACGCGGCTTTGATCGACGACTCGACCTACGGACCGTTGGTCGACCTACGGTCTGTAGGTCCCCTTTGTTGGTCAATACTTAGAACTTTTTCCACAGAGACTGGAACCTTCACTCTCAGATCAGCAACGACGGACGTGCAGACGGACCGTATATAGGTGGGTCCTCTTCCGTGGCTCCACACTTAGAATTTTCATCAGGTACTGGAACTTCAACTCTCTGAACACATTTGGTGGATGTGCAGGACAGTCCGTGGTTCACTTCGTAGTTCCACACTTGGTCAGAATTCCCTGATGCTCCTATCTACGCCTACCCATCGACGAACCGTCAGAGGACCTACCATCCGTAGGTCACTCCGTGGGTGGCTACTTCTGCATATTTTCAGCTGCCATATCACTCGACCGCATCCAAGCCTATTTCCTGCAAACATACACATAAAACATTATTTCTAATACAAAATGGCCCTAGACACACACAACTCTTAAGTGAAATGTATCAAAAATATCGTAAAATCACGGTATATCATGGAAGCACAAACATTTTCATGGAAAATCTTCAATCTTTTTCGTACTAATATTTATAGTCTTAGAAAAAATTGTTAAATTTATGGAGACGTGTCCAAAGTGAAGGAAGATTTTTCTTTTGCAAATTTGTCCTATCTTTCAAAACTTAGTTCTTACACTAAATGATATAAAGGGATTATAAATAGCAATAAAAATTCATATATATGTTTTTGATGTCGAAAATGAATAGTAGGCTTTATTATAAGAAATAATTAAATTGAACTATAACTCATAATTCATTTTATAAACTTAATCATCATGAGGAACATTATGTAGAGAAAAAAATTTCTAGTTCAAACATAATATGAAAATTATATTTGACATGTTCAAACAAATAAAAAAATATATTTTACCATAGTTAAGCATAAAACAGAGAAGACAAAAATAAGTAAGGGAATTTACTTTTTATTAATGCTTCACGATTCACGAGAATTTGTATCCATTATAAGATGGTTGTGGCAATCGGGAATGGAAATCGAAACTTCTTGCAGCATATGAACCCCTTACCGCTGTACCATGATTCAAGTCTATGGTGAGCTGGTTTATTTTATAATATCTATTAAAGATTTAACTCGATTCGATTGAACTCTCTGACTACTATATAGATCCGTTCTTGGGGGTAATATTACTATATTACCATTTGAATGTATTAAATTTAATACTTTAGGAAATATATTAGATATTGAATACTATCTCCGTTCTTATTTATATGTTGTGCTTACTAAAACTAGATGATTCTTAATACTTGTCATTTCACAAAATCAATACATAAATGACATTATTTATCCAATTTTACCCTGGAGAATTATTAGCATTGGAATTATGCATTTGACCAACATATTTTACAAAGTACTCCCTCCATTTCAAATTAATTGAATTGTCGAGACATTTTTCATTTTTCAAATTAACTTAATTGTTCAATTTTCAAGACTACTTTTAAAATGTTCTTCCAATTTTACCCTTCATTAGTTAGTATTGAAATTAGTTATTAATTAATGTTTATTATTTTAATCATAAATTTGACAATAATTAATTAGGGTAAAAATGGAAAGGTATGCCAAATTTATTTCTTAATCTTTTTTTCTTAAAGGGTGTGAAACACCTCAACAATTCAATTAATTTGAAATGGAGGGAGTAATTAATTAATGTTGATTGGTCAAATTTATTAATGTTCATTTATTAAAAACCTGACATCAAGTAAGGACACAATGATAAACTTACCTAGTTTCTTAAGAGACGTGAAACTTAAAATGATGATAATTAAATAGAAACGGAGAGAGTAATAATTAATAGCAAAAATAAAATAGGCATAAATTATGTCTTGATAAATATTATAATGAATAAATAAAGAGAAAAAATGAAAGGAAAAGTTGAAGAAGAGTAGGGGGGGCATGCAGAAAAAGAGGGAGTTAGGTAGAGCATGCATGTGAGAGGTCGGAGTCGGGGGAAACAAAAGGAAAAAGATGTTAGCAGCTCCCAACGCATTTGTAGCTCTGCTCTTTCCCATTTGTTTATTCTTACATTAATTAATTAAGTGAAAGAAGGTACACACATTTCTTTTTTATTACTATTATTATTAGTCTAAATAAATCGAGAGGAAGATGCCATTTGGTGGATCTTGAAGGAAATATGGAAGGCATTTTGAGGGAAGGAAGGTCATTGAAGGAAACACCAACATGGTCAGTTGCAACAGTCACCACTGTTATGGTATTTGTTTGCTTGTTTGCCCAACGCTCCATTTATCGATTTGGAAGGGTGAGTACTATTGGACTTGTGTGAAAGTTTCATCTGTCAATTTCTTAGTAAGCTCTATCTACTGGGCTTTGTGCAGTGGTTGAAAAAGACTAGAAGAAAAGCTCTTTTTGCTTCTGTAGAGAAGATAAAGGAAGGTGACCAATTCATTCATTATTCATTTGACTGATCATCAACTAATTAACAACCTAAATCTGATTGATTATTATCTTTTTCTCAAGACAGAGTTGATGCTGCTTGGCCTAATTTCTTTGTTGTTGGGACAATGTGCAAGGCAGATTTCTCAAATTTGTGTCAATTCATCCCTTTTCACTAGTAGATTCTACCTTTGTTCTCAAGAAGATTATGACAGTAGTAGTACTAGTGACACAATCCATTCCTCCATTCTCTCTAATCATACTACTCATATTCCTCCCAAGGGAATTTATCAACCATCACATCAATGTGGTGAGGTAAATTGTTTTCTTCATTCATCTAAATTAAATTAAATCATGCTTTCTACAAATAATTAACCACAAATCTTTAACAGGGACGTGAACCTTTTGTCTCCTATGAAGGTCTTGAACAGCTTCACCGCTTCCTCTTTGTTCTTGGTATCACCCATGTTCTCTACAGTTGTATTGTTGTCGGCTTGGCAATGACCAAGGTACACTTTCCATATCAAAAAAAATTAAATCATCCACTTTTAGGCAAGTGCTTGTATCTGAGTTTGGTTCTACGGATGTAGTCATGTAGATGTTCTAAGGTTTTACTTAATATATCAAATTGTAGCTCTTCCTTGTTTGTGGTTTTGAATGAATTTGATTGTAGATATACAGTTGGAGGAAGTGGGAAAACCAAGTGAGCTCTGGGGAAGAGAACAACAACTTACAAGGTGCGTGGAATTAAATGTGTTCTCAATACAAATTCACATTCTTCCATATTTGCACAAAATACAAATTTAAGGAAACTTATCATAGATTGTTCAACAAGTATATAATTTTTTCTTAAAGATTTAAAAATGTGTTCTCATCTTTTATCATAGTACTGAGCTTCTAAATATCCCTTTTTATTGTTTTATTTAGTGCCAAAGAATAAGGAGATGAGGCGACAGTCCACCTTTGCTCTGCATCATGCTTCCCATCCATGGAGTAGGAGTCGGATTCTTATATGGATGGTAATAGTTAGTGTCTTAATCTAACGACATCATACACTTCTCTATAAATCAGGATGCATATCATGGATTCTTATTCCATATCTGTCTCCTGAGATTATGTAATAGGAAAACTTTTCCCATCTAAGTTGGTGTTAAAAACCAAACACTTCTTTAAAATTTTGGGAGCAAGGATCGAACACACAACCTCAAACAACTTTGCAACCCCTTAACCACTACACTAAACCTTCAACTTATATCAAGACGTGTCAACACTTGTACATATATTAATTAAATCAAATTTTGACCTATATATACAATGTAATTTTTCCGACGAAGGGGTGTGCTTGACACCCCTTGACCCTTTCCCTAGGGTAGCTTCGCCCTTGCGTACAAGCAACCAGCTTCCTTTAGACTGAACAAGAAAGTAGTAAAGTAAGGAACACCAGTTTTACCGTGGAAAACCTCCTTGCTCAAAGGAGTAAAAAAACAAGACCTACAGTCAGTAGGATTTCAGCAACCAATCTTCACTAACTTCAGAGAATGGTTTCCGATTACAATTCAATAATCCAAGGGGACTAAATCTAGTATCTTTACTCAACACTCAACAGTTAACTCTAACTGCTCTAGTCTCTTCTTGTTACGAACCTCAGAACAATCAGGCATAAACCAAACTAGGAATTATTACAACTCAATAATATTCATAAAACAACTTCAACTAAGAAAGCAAGAACACACCCTAAACACTATTCTTCTTCCTTCCTTGTTCCTCTGCTTGGTTGCAATGTAATAGACTTTGTTGGAATACGTTTTATGCTTGTGCAATAGCTGTCTTCTATGAGCCTAATAATTTGCCTTATATAGTTAGGACACCTTGTGCTGTGCAACAACCCTGATTGACTCAGTGTAATAATATAGATACACAATTCAATAATATTTTTCTCCTTTATTTCTCACCGTTCTTAACTAGAGGCGAAATGTATGATTATGAATAGGTTATTTATGCGTCTTTTTCTGAATAGACTCAAATGTTCTATATCTTCTGTTCTTTTTTAAAATGATGAATTCAAACTATTAGGGGTCGTTTGGTAGAGTGTATCACGAAAAATAATGCATGCATTAGCTTTGTGTATTACTAATACCTTGTTTGGTACTCTTTTCCAACCTATGTATAAATAATACAAATGTTAGTTATACACTCTATTATGTATTAAGGTGTGTATTACTAATACCATTTATTTTTACGTATTTGTAATGCAATGGTTTTAATGCCGGCATTAGCATGGTTAAATACCCAATTGCCTTTTTAAACCTTTTTTACTTCTTTTCCACCATAATTGTGAAGAGTATCTTCGTAAAGAAAACTTTTATGCAATGCATGCTATTTTTAATGCAGCAAACTAAACAAGCATAAAAATAATCTATCTATAATTAATGCAAGCATTACTAATACAAACATTATCAATGCAACCATTACTAATACACTCTATTTAGCATTATTTTTACACTCTCTACCAAACGACCCCGTAGTTTCTTTTGGTAGTTAAGGAGTAATGTAAATAAAAAATATGAATAGAAATATTTGTGTAGAAATTAGTTGTTCCTTTTAATTTAATCTGAGTTGCCAAGTTCTAAGTGCGTGTATTTTTTCGTGTACACAGCCAATAACATGCCTAGCAAATCGTAGCACCTTTGACCAACACTTTTCAGCTTTCCTTGCAAATATGACAAATTTCCTATACATTTTTGTCTCAGCAATGTGTTTCTGCATTATCCATGCATGGATAAAATCCGTGACATCGATTTGTTTTGTAATCTTGCAGCTTTGCTTTCTTAGGCAGTTCAGGACTTCAATTCACAAATCAGATTACTTGGCACTGAGATTGGGGTTTATCACTGTAGGTATTCAGTTTCTTTTGGTACTTCCATTATATTATTCCACTTAGGAATGATGTCTCAACTCCTCTGTTAGTGTGGGAAAGTAAGGGAAGAGGTGGAAATGCTCGGTGTTCTTTTCCACTGTTAAAATTCGTATGCATCATTTTCGACATGCTTAAGCAGCTGCATTTTCGAATTGAAAGGTGTTCTATTATGGAAAGCATTGTGCAAGAGGGAAGGATATTTTAAAGATGTTGTTGATGTTAAGTTATAATATATATCTGAACGTAATCGCTGAAGCACTTAAGTTGAATGTTTTAATTCTGTTTGTTTCCAAAGTTCAGTATCCTTGTACAATTTTGTTGCTCGGAGGTATTTATAGAATAGGGTGTTTTATTTTGTTGGTCATACTTAGTACTCCATTTCAAGTAATGCCAGGGATAACAGGACACATTTGTAGCAGATTTATTACTTAAACCAAATCAAGAAGCAGTAACTGTTGTTCTCAAAATTCACTTATTTATTTTCATTGCCTGACCGTTGCTTCTATAACGTGCAGAATCACAAGCTTCCACTTACTTACAATTTCCACAAGTACATGGTTCGTAGCATGGAAGATGAATTTTATGAAATTGTAGGGATCAGGTATGTTGTTATTGGTTTAGATCATTTTTATTCACAGTATAGGTGGAAGAATATTTTGGCTCAGTAATAATTATACTTAGTAATTGTGATATAGCCATCAACCAAAGACTTGAGGTCCTCCGTGAGTGTTTATTGGTGTTTATTATGAATGTTTCTAGGTGCTTGTGCATAAACTTTGGCGAAAATACATGCAAAGTTGGGAATATGTTGGGATTTTTTTTTCCATCATCAAATAAAGAGTAGAGGAAAACCCTTACTTGTACAACTAATGAGCTGTATATTACAATTTAGAAATTTGTCCAATTTTATTCTTACTTTCTTCTAGAAATACGTGTCTTGATAGTTAAATATTTGTGCTGACTTATTCTGGGACTTTGCAGCTGGCTACTTTGGGGTTATGCCATCATATGCATCTTCGTCAACATTCATGGTAATGAAATTTTTGTAACATGAAAACATCATTATTGGCTTGTTGAAGTTTCGAAATGATGTTTCTTATATTGCAGGTCTTAATATCTACTTCTGGCTCTCTTTTATTCCTGCCATCGTAAGTCAGCTTACCTTCTTTGGTCCATTACCTGAGTGAAATGATATGTGTATCTGATGCCCAACAATAACTTGTGCCAAAGCTTGTCATGGTGGTTGGAACAAAACTACAGCATGTAGTCTCCTCGTTGGCACTTGAAATTGCAGAGCCAAAGGGTCCACTTATTGGATCACAAGTAAAGCCACGCGATGAATTGTTTTGGTTTGGAAAACCGAAGATACTATTACGATTGATACAGTTTATATCATTTCAGGTCAAATTCCAAAAGCTCTGATGCTCGATTCATTGTTCAATGTTCATTTCAAGTAAAACAAGTGAAAAGATTAAAAAGATTTGCATGGTTAAATGTCCTAACATCGATATTTTTGTGTGCACAGAATGCTTTTGAAATGGCAACCTTTATCTGGTCCTTGGTGAGATTCATCGCCTTTCTTCTTTACTATAATTCATGGAGCATCTTCTTGTTTAATGATTACTACTTTTTCTCAAGTCAATATGTAAATAAATTTCTCTTCCGGCTAAATATGAATGAATGTGGAAGGAAGTTGTTCTCCAAAATGACATTGCTAAGAAATTAAGAAGGGGGGGGGGGGTTAGTATAACAGATGATAGATGAATTTGAAGAGACAACAACAAGAATATGACAAACTTCTTCTATGAAAATGGAACTTTGGTATAACTCAATCCTGCAAGATAATTCACCTAGTGAGGACTCCTAAGATCATATAATGAGACAACAACAAAAGCTCAACCAATAGTGGAGGGTTAGGCACCTGGAATATGGACAATATGACATGGGGGCCCAACATTGGGTAAATCAAGAATAGGAATGAGTACCGCTCTGAGTCCGATACCATATTAAGATAGACATTGAGCCTAATTTCCTCCCAAAAGCTAGCGCATGAGGTGAGGATCACGAAGATCAGGAACAACAATACATCACTTCAACCAATACCAGACACTTAACAAGTGCAATACAAGTGACCTTAAATTAGTCATTAAGACTTTATATTCTTTTCAGGTGGTTAAGGATTCATCCCCATGCTATTACCGTATCTATAATTCATTTTGTTTGATGGTTTAGGAATTAAAACACGCAGGGCACTTCCCTTTCTATTTGGTGAACTATTTTGTCTTTTTATCTGAGATAATGTACAAGTTCAGTTTGCACACTCTCTCCAGCACTGTTATGCCGAAACTGAAAGATATTATTGACTGATATAGACATGAAAAGAATGTGATAACTGATATTTGCACCTTTTGGATAGCTAGCTACTCGTATTGGCTGTTTTCATTCTCAAACCATGTTCTTGGTATTGCCTTAGAATTTCTTTTCTCTCAAGATGAAGTTTTGTTCTTTTAGATCAATGATTTACCTCATATCAGTATTAATCCAATTGTGCAGTGGGGATTGAAGCAACGGTCGTGCTTCATGAAGAACCATGCAATGGTTGTCATCAGATTGATTTCAGGGTATGTATTTTACACCTTGACCACCTACTCCATCACCCTTGAAGTTAAAGTTGGTAGGCCAAATCCATGAAATCAATCCATATTGAGTTGTCCCAAGGAACTTCTCTTAAAAGAAAGCACCCCCTTATGCTCTTAAGTACTTCTCTATCCTTCATTATGAAAGTACTATCATGGAATCACTTCCGCATTTAATACAGTCCGAATTGTGAAGAACTTTACTTTTATGTCCACTTCTTGTCCATTCTTTCCTTTTTACTTTGTTTAGTATATTCCTATCATATAGTGCTCCTGTAGTACCCTGTTTTAGGTCATCCCTATCTCAGCACCATTGTTACATCTTCATTGATCATGTAATTCTCCTATAAGACTGATCCTAGTTATCTGAGCTGTTTTCACATAGACACCATAGAACCGTCTAGTCTCACTTTTCCGTCGTCTTCTTATGGGGGGTTAAACATCAGTGCCTTATACTTATCTTAAACAATTGCGGAAGTTCCTTTTAGTATCACTGTGTTCTAGTTTAGTATAAACATTGAAGTAGGTCAAGTAACTCCCTTTGTTGCCGAGGTATCTCCTTCATTGTCTATCGGTCTTTTTGTCAAGGTTGCCTTGCATCATCTATTTGTTTTCAGTCCTCTTTCAACTACACACTTAGATCTCTAATCTTCTATAACTAAAGCTTATCCATTGATCTTACATTCTAGTATGTAAGTGCACCCCTCAATCTTCTTTGATCAGATCTTATTCAATGAAACTAGTTCACACATAATGCGTTAATGATTAGATGTCGTTGACATTGAGAGAATGCTTCAAGCTGTTAACTCTATGTCTTTTATACAAGTTTTGTCTGATTTGTCCATTTTCACCTTGTATGCTAAGCTAAAAACTTCAAGTTTCAGTCCTGTTAGTTGCTTCGTTAATCCATCCTTGCCAAGTTCAATACTTTCAAAATAAGGTGTCAATGGCCATCAAAACCAAAAGAGATAATTGCTGAGTGTTACATCAAAATTTGAGTCCTTACATTGATGGCTGTTATGACTTCTGAGTATTTATTGAACTAAAGTAGAGCTGTTAAGACCGTCTTTCTTGAAGAAAGCATGGAATGAAAATCAAGTAAAAGACTAACTATCAACACATATATCTTGGTTTTCTTCTTGTTAACTAGAAACTGTATTCATTGAGAATGGTTCTTGTGCAATTCAGATACTACCTTATTTAAGATGCATAGAGGATCTCTTATAGATATTTTATATAATTAGTCTTATTATTTATTCATAAAGGGACCTATTTGGTACTCACTCTTTGAACAGGGTTCTTGTGCAGTTCTGGTGTAGCCACAGTACTGTTCCTTTGAACGTGATTATCTCACAGGTGATCCTTCTTTCTCGTTTATATCTCTAGAATAATACATTTCAAGTATTGATGCCAATTGAACTAATCTTGGGCTAGTCACATAGAGACAGAAATCAGCTTTCCAATAATTTTTTGGTTTACAGATGGGTTCACGCTGTGGAAAGGCTCTCGTAGCTGAAAGTGTTAGAGACTCACTCCACAGTTGGTGTAAGAGAGTAAAGGACAGGTCGAAACACGATGCTCTACGATCTATAACTACAAGATCAACATGTTCCCTTGGATCAACAATTGATGAGGGGGATGAGATAGCAACAGTGGCATCAGTAACTTTATCTCCATGTTCCTCTAGAGGCTCATTTCACCACCTAGATGAGAAGGTTGTGTTGAATGATCAACAAGAAGATTGCATTGTTGAAACATCAAACCAACCAGGTCATAAATTATCCTTCAGAAACAGGGAATATTCATGTGAAGCTCTGGTCATTGATACAGAGGAGATTGTGGATGATGAGACACATTCATCTGAACCTCTAGAGAATATGGATAATGATGATGCAGACAAGATAGAAACTCTCTTCGAGCTGTTCCAGAAGACATGATTTTTTTCTCATGCTACACAGTATTTATTCTGTACATTGTACACGCACCCCCCCATACGATACAATAGCTGTGACTAGCCACAGAGGGATAAGCCCTTTTTACATGAGTATTTTATTGTTGCCTTTGCTATCTCTGGCAATGGAGACCACTTCTCTATGATTAAGCTAGATTAGGCTTCTATTGTGTAACTCAGAAAATGAACATACATTGATTTGTAAAGTAACAGACTGATTAATATGGATGAATCGCCTAAATTTTACATGGGAATCTTTCAGTTGATAACATTTGCCATCTAAGCATGAAATTTTTTGTATCCAATTTAGCAATATAGATGAAAATGACTTAACAGTTGCATCATTATGTAAGGAGGAGATAAAGAGTTGTAACAAATGATTGACTTAAAAGAACTAGATAGCAACTTTTGTGATAACAAAAGAGGGAAAAAAAGAAGTTGCATATGAAAAGTAAATGCTCATGAAACAAAATGAAGTGTTGGTTTTTATTTAAATGGAAATGGTTGAAGTTTAAGCAGTAAGCTCCTCCTCCTTGTGAGTCTCAATGGTAACATCACCCTTTGGGTAAGCAACACAAGTGAGCACAAATCCTGCAGCTTCTTGGTCATCGTCAAGGAAGTTTCCATCAGACTGATCAACAGTTCCAGCAGTAACTTTTCCAGCACAAGATGAGCAAGAACCAGCCCTGCATGAGTAAGGAAGGTCATGTCCTTCTTCCTCAGCTTGGTCAAGAATGTAGACATCATCTGGGCATTCAAATTCAATAGGTCCATCTGGTGTAATAAGCTTCACTTTGTAAGTGGCCATGCAAGTAATCCTCCCATTTCTACCAGATTTAAGACCAAACAAAGCTTCACCAACATTTGATATGGCTTTGAGGCTAGTCACAACTGGCTTTCTTGGGAGGAAAGAAGTGCTAATCATGGTACCAGAAATACTAGCCATTTTTACAATTCTTTTCTTTTCTTTTCTTTGCTCTCAATTGAGAAATGGGGATTTGAACAAAGGGAGGG
>JAJOOO010003961.1:0-21372 GCA_029582685.1 Solanum piurae | reverse complement strand
TTTGCTAATTACTTGGACCAAACAAAATTAATATGGAAGATCGTCTGATGAGAATATACATGAAGATTTCTACAGATTTTCACACAATATTTTGGAACCAGCAATTCATATAATGATGTTTCGTCTAAATGAGAAATGAAATCTTAAAAACAGAAGCTGAGTGGGATCACCAGAATATGAATTTAGGGATTCCAAAAAATAATATCAGATCTTAGTAAAACGAGAAACAGCCGTGTAGAAAAAATGGAAAAAATGAACTAACATGATTTGGCGAGTTTAACGCAGTTGTCATCTTTATCGAACAGATCAGCGGCGTCTTCGTATTTGGAGCCGAAAAGGGCCCATCCGCCGAGATTCTTCTCAGCCTTGCTCGAAATCTTCAGATCCCCCATTTTTTTTCAGCACAAAGAGCGATACCTTTCGTTTGAAGTAATCTGGAAAACAAAGGAAGGAAGAAGAGAAAAGGAAGTATAAGAAGAACCCGCTTTCAGGCGTTGGATGGGCTTTAATTTTTGTAGGCCTGTACTTTTCTGTTGGGCTTGGAACCAGCGTAGAAAAGTATTCACAGTCCAAACCCCAATAAATTAGGGAAAATTTTCAAAATGTCAATATTTTAGCATTTAATAGGACCCTTTAGCCACATTTTAAATAGGGAAATTATGTGGTTAAACAAACTTACACTACTTGATTAGTCATCATAATTATAGTTTGTTGTAATTACCACTCGCGACTAACATTAATCATTAATTAAGTGCACTGACTTTGAGCTTATATAATTAGTCATGTTTGTATAATTCGCAAATAATAATTGTTCGTTTGATTTGTATTTGTATACGATAATTTGTATTTGTATATGACATGATTTCCTTTGGTTTATCAGTTTTATCACCATATACATTCAATCTTTTTGTGTATAACTTTTTAAAGTTTGTATAAACATGTAGTTTTAGGATTTTGTATAATATAATTTATATAATGTAATTTGTATAATTGTTTAAAGTTCATATTTTATGTTTGTATCAATTTGTTATTTTGAGTTTTATCATATTTGTATGATATATTCCAGACTTTATATTACACAATTATACAAAAACACGTGAATTATACAAACGTACCTGCGAATTATATAAAATATTTCCCTCCCCCATCGCTCGCATCTCTCCTCCCTCTCCCAATCTCGCTCGCCAGATATACAAATACATATGTATACCAGTTATATATATACAATTATCTAACCGATATACATATAAAATTCACCTCTCTCCCACTCTCTGCCCTCTCTCACTCGCTTCTCTCCTCCCTCTCCCAATCTAGCTCGTCACTCTCCTCCCTATAACATGTAGCTACGAATTGTAATTAGCAAAATATAGCCATGGAGCGTTAGTGGCTATATGCGAAAGTTTCCCTTTTAAATATTTATTAAAAATGTGAGTATTTGAGTTTGTTAAATATTTGATTATGTATTTTTTTTAATTTGTTTAATTTAAAATAATACAATTATACAATAACAAAATAGAGAAAATCAGGGGACAATATTTTTAAAAAGGAACATATCACTTGAATTTCTCATCAGTTACAATTTCAAAGAGAAAAGGATAGTGGTTCCACTTTCATTGTTTCTCAAATTTCCAATATCGAATTTTCCCTCAATTGTTTCTCAAATTTCGTTCGAATTTTTTTCTGTGTGGAAAGAAAATATTGAAATAATCGAATTGGATTTCGGTGACAAATAACTTTGGAACAAAAATTCCAACTTGAACTTTGAGATAATCGGTGAAATACAAAATCAATCAGGTATTCATTAACTGTTGAATCATTAATTTGTTTGGAAGTTTTGACATGAATTTTTTTAATTTTCCTAGGTAATTATAATTTTTTTGGATGACGAGACAGAGTTTTACTAAAGCACAAGTGAATACGAATTTGGATTTCGGTTTGGTGAACAAAAAATCATAAAAAATAAATATAGCAGACGAAGAAGAAGAAAGAGAGAGTCAGAGAAGAAAGTTACAAAAACTGTATTCATACCAAAATTGTATTCATATTAATTTTTGTTTGTCAATTGTTTTTCTTTTACACAGCATTTGTATTTTATTAAGAACATTGTATTGATTTTTTAGTTTGTAGTCATTCCAATAGGTATGCCAAATGGATTTGTATTTCTTAAACATAAATGTATCATATTTCTTTCACAATCAAGTTGTATTTTTTTTAGAATATTGTATCATTCCTCAACAAATTGTATTATTTCAACTATGTATTCTATTTTTTTTCCAGAATCTTGTATCCTTTCTTAAATCGTATTCATATGTAATGATTAGATTATATTTAGATACAATCAGTAATATTTTGTACTACAAATAAAAGAAAAATATATTTGACAGTCATGTAATATAATTTTGATCATTGTGATACAATTTTTAGTTTTCACTATGAAAGTAAAATACATACATAACTCAATCATGAATACTTTTTTGTTATATGAATGTGAATTTGTATTTATTGATGATTTTTTCTTCAATTTTTGTGGAATACAATATTGTAATGACACGAAAAATCATTTTTGGAAATTCTGAACTATTCGTTTAACTTTAGTTAATTAGTTGATGGGTAATTATAGATAATTGACTTAATTGATAGTTAGTGGGCTAAAGTGATAATTTATTTAACACCCAATATTTATTTGACCTATAATTATTAAAAATAAGTTAATAATCACTTTTAGTATATAATTATTTTTATTTTTTTTAAAAGAAAGGGAAGAAGAAATACTAACATGTGCAAAGCGTCGGCCGGCATAGGAACCGATTTCTGCACATCCAGGTAATATTTCAGTTGATCTATTTAAATATATAGTTATAGGTCATGTTATAATATTGTAATGTGAGATGGTGAAATAAAAAGGAGATAAGTTGGAATCTATTAAATATGCAATTTCATATGCACGCTGCAATGTTTCTGGTAATTAGGGTATTAGAATTATTATTATTAATTTGGTGGTAATGGTTAGTGTGTAGTGGTGACCAATGATTGAGGCAATCATTAGGGATGAGGTAATCATTAGAAATAGAGTATACCTTAAATTATGTTGATGGTTTTATTTTTCCATTCGTCGGACGACATAAGAATAGATATAACTTGTCACCAATTTGAGTTTTTACTTTTTGATTATCAAGTTTCGATATTATAATATGGGTAATTAAATTCTGGGTGTATTATATTGTATGAAAACTATTAGGATTGTATTATTGGGAGAAATTAAGACTTAACCCTAAGCTTGAAACTAAGGAACTTGATTATAAATTCGGGGTGAGTTATTGGGTCTAGACTAGACACATAATAATATGAATGTTGTTATTTTCAAAATCTTATCGCGGTCATCAATTTGAATAGATTGCTTTGAGTTGGAAGTTCAACGAAAAGGGAAGGCTCAAGTCCCGGAGTGAATTCTTGATTGATTGAGGCAAGTGAATTTCTAAACCCTTGTTAAGTGTATGGAATTCGTGTATTTCCTTGTGATATGTGTTTGGGGGTAATGAGACTTGGTGATGGGTTGACTTGTACATATTGATTATTTTCTAATGATGAAAAAGGGGTAATAAAAGACAATGTGTTTGAGACTGGGTTGAAGGCTTGTTGAATCATTGTTGATGTTGTATCACGGTTATATTGTTGTGAATTGTGTATTGTTATGAAAATGGTCATCTCCTCATTATTTGTGTGAACATGTCATTTGCATTGGTTCTGAGACATGGTTGTGATAAGTGTTATATGATAAGAGGATGTACCATTTCGAGGGACGTATCGCGCGTTGCGATGTATACTATATTTCGAAGGATGTATCGCGCGCCACAATGGATACTATATTTCGAGGGATGTATCGTGCGCCGCGATGGATACTATATATCGAGGGACGTATCGCGCGCCGCGATGGATACATGGACAGATATATCCCTCATGGGTCCTGGACTGAGAGACAGCGGGTGTGTATCACTAGGTCAAACATGCATCACTACACTTGACATTACATTCCATTGCATTGCACATATTTATCATTCGTGAACTTGACATTGTGTTTTGCTAATCTTGTGAGTGCCTTTCTGTGGAACTTTGATTGGTGAATATTGAGCTTGTTGTTGAGGATATGTAATTGTTTGAGTGTTGTTGTTGAGTTGTGTGCTATGTGACTTATGAACTGTTAGGTTGGGCTGGTTTTTAACAGGTTATAGTCGTGGAGATTGTAATTGACGAATATTGAGCTTGTTGTTGAGAATATGTGATTGTTAAAATGTTGTTGTTGAGATATGTGCTATGTGAATTGTGAACTGTTAGGTTGGGCTGATTTTATGCAGATTGTAGTTGTGGAGGTTCGGTTGGGATGTAAGGAGTATCCGTATTCTATCCCCTTAGCTTGTGTTTAGAGGTTTACTTGTTGAGTACCGCGTGATTTGGTACTCACCCCTTGCTACTACATTTTTTTGTAGGTTACTAGCCCGGACCTTTGTGATATATTTTCTTCTTTTCTGAGGTTTCTTGGAGATTTGTGAGGTAGCTGTTTGTCAACTCAGCAAACCTTCTTACTCTTGTTTATGATCTTGTTCTACTCTAGAAACAGTGTCATATGAGACTTGTATTTTTCTTTTGATTCAATTGTAATACTTTAGAGGCTTGTACACGTGACAACCAGATTTTTGGGGGATTTTTGAGTTTATTATAAAAATTTCCGCATTTTATTATAATGGTTGAGTTTTAGGCCGACTTGTCTTAGTGGGTTAAGACGAGTGCCATCACATCCATTTTTGGGTCGTGACAAAATGGTATCAGAGCCCAGGTTTATAGGTCTCACGTGTGTACAAGTCGAGTCTAAGTAGAGTCTCTAGAGTCTCAAGGATCGATACGGAGACGTTTGTACTTATCTTCGAGAGGCTATAGTGACTTTTAGGAAAAATCTTCACTTTTTGAATCTCTATCGTGCATCTTTTGTCTGTTCTGATTGGTATCGCTTCATTCCATTCTCTCTCACTTATGTGATGACTCGTGCGTAGTTCCTCATGTGAGTAGTTGGTGTCGTGTATGGCTTGGATGTTAAATATGATACCAAGGTTGAAGTGATATACTTGTAGAGAAGATGTGTGGTCAAATTTAGAGTGTTCAACAATTTGAAGTGAATAGTACTTGTGCGGTATATATGATATTTAGGGTGGTTTAACAATTGGAAGTGGAATGGAATGGCTAGATAATGGACATGTAACTTTGGAAAATACAATTAGTAAAGTTTTTTATAAAATGAATGGGTTGCTTAGCAAAGGATGAGAATAATGTTACAAATTGAGTTTAGAATTTCTAGTGCGATTTTATATATTAAGTGTGTATAAAAAAGGGTCATGATACGACTATTACAATGGTACCAATTCTTACTTGATTAAAGTTATGGACTGTGTTAATTCTACTATTGACTTGATATATGAAGAAATGGATATCGCTTTGGATGAGAGACCAAACAGATTTGGTAGTGTATTGCAGTTATTCATTGGATAGGAATGTGTGGACTATTTGGGTACAATCTTCTCAGTAGGTATGATGTGTTCTAGTGGTGAATCTAACGAACTTTCACGATATGGTACTAGTGGTATATAAAAATGGATACGTCGATTGTTAATTGCAAATACTAACTACATAATGAGTTATCAATTGTATCACATGCTCGTATAATGAGATTCGATGTTGGATCTACATTTGAGAAACCAATTAGGTTGTTACTGCGGATGGATGGGTTAAGCACTATTTATAAGGAAGCTTTTAGTGGTGGATCTTTGGTATGATATTGATGTGTTTAGGTTGTGAAATGTATCTTGAGGATTTTAGATGAGTGTTGATTTCACCGTAAGCTCCTTGGAAGTGGATCGACATTAGGATGACAAGCTTATAGGTAAAGGAATTCTCAACGAGTATACTTGTGTGAACGTAATTGAGAATTTTAGTAAGAAAATGCGTATAAAATTGGGTTAGTCCTTTGATTTTGGTTGGTATAACTGGATTAAGATGTCATGTCGATGACAAGGTTAACTTCTAGATGATGGCAATGGCTACTAAGTATAACGATAATAAGAGTTCATGATGGATTATACAAAGATGCAACTATATGATAAAGATTGTTGGTTAAATGGATTTGTTTTTTTTTTATGGTAATGACGATTTGCGAGTATCTAATGCTATGATTTGCTACTATTTGATGAGTAGCGTGGTTGCATGGAAGGTTATAGGAGGTGCTGAAACACCACTCGAATAGAATTGAAATGAACTAGAGTCGTAATGAAAAAATAGTGGGATGTAGTGTAGCCTTCGGAAAGATGTGAGAGCAAGAATATTTTCTCTTATTGCAAGGGCTAAAGAGGTATCTTCAAAGGGATTGATAATTGAGGTATAAAGACATGTGGTTCCATCTGTTTTACTATGGTTATGGTGATAGTGTTACGTGTCATTCATATCAGTTAAAAGTTGTTGGATAAGATTTGAGAAAGAAGTCTATAGACGTTTGACTAGAGTGTGATGATAAGTGCTTTATTGTTTTGAGTTTGGTAATTTGTATGATTTGAATTTTAACGAAGGTTACGATAAGATCAATGGAGAGACGATCAATTATAAGCTAAGATACGTGAATTCATAAAGATCTTCAAGGTATGAGCTAATGTTAATAGATAATGAGATTGTGTTACATAGTTAGATTCAAAAGTTCAAGTTTTTCATGGTGAGTTTATGTTCGTGATAGTATGTTTTGTCAAGGTATGGATAGATAAGGTAAGAAATGATCGATCACATTGAATATTGAACATTTGGAAGGACTTGTACATGATTTGAGTCATAAAGTGTGTTATTTTGGTTTTTCAATGGACCTAAGGAAGGGTTTCATTTAACGTTTTTATTTAGAGGATAAGGTAAAAATGTCAAAGGTTGTTGGCCAAAGAATAAAATTGGTGAGTGAGACAACAAAAGGAACAAGAGTCTGGTGTATTGAAGAGTTCAAGATATTTAGAATATTATGTCATGGGAAAGATTTAAGAAAAATGAAGGACTAAAACCTCTCATATAAGCCTTTGGTTTGTAGTTGAAGGATGTATCAATTTTTGCCTATGAGTTTAGATATGACTGTGAGATGTGAACTAGTTTGGTACAGACTTACTAGGAATTTATGATCGACTTTTCTAAAGATTGAGTTTTTGTTTGGGTGACAAACAATGATGTGTGGAAGATTCCATGTGGTTATAACAAGCTAGATTGTTCAAATTATGATAGGTAACTTATTGATGATCAACGGTGTGGACCTACAGTTTTATATGATTAATGAGGATTCGAGGGGAATGAAACTACTTTATTGATAGGGCGATACAAACAGTTATAATGTGTTACATAGGCATTTGATGGTGAGTAGAGGTTATGAGCTTATAGTATACCGAATTATTGGAGTGGCCAAGAATTTTTTAAGTGTTGGTATGAGGTATATGATAGTTTTGAATGTTAGTCGAAATTTGGCATCTGAAATATTACGTGGAGTTGACATTGTACGCGATTCAATAACTTTATATTGATGGGAAAATACTTTTAGATTCGAAATTAGTGTTAGCCTTGGGTGGGACCCGTATCTGTCCTAAAATGCTTATTTCGAAAGAGAGAGCGCCATAATTTGAAAATTTGGAGGCGATAATGTATTTGATAAGAAATATTTTGATACTAGTGACAGTTTGAGAGTAAGGTAAATGATTGGTGTAGTTATGATGTTTGTTGGTATTAAGAGTGTTAGATTCAATGGAGTACTGTGAGAAGTATGTGGGTTTGTTGAATCTATTATTTGTAATATTGTAATGGGGTCAGTCTAGTTGATTGTTGGTAGCTAAAAAATCGAGAGATAGAGTCAGATGAATAGAATTTTATTTATATGGGCACTATGGAAGAAGTATCTTGTGTTATTCGACCTTGCTTCTGTATATTCTTATGTGACCACCTTCTTCGTACTGGATATTATTTGGAGTATGATTCACCGCTTATGCTACTCGTGTTTCCACATCTATGGGTGAATCCCTAGTGGTGGATCGGATGTACCGATCCTCTTGTGCCCTCTTGATAGGGTATTATCCTTAGAAAGACTTGGTCATTTCAGTTATGATAGATTTGGTGTTGTTTGGGATAGTTGAAGTATATCAGTAGTTCTATACGCACAACCTTGCTTATGAGAACTTATATAAGAGCTATGAAGAGTTACAATTGTCTAAGAGTGTTGTTAGAGGTTCTACATTTTAAATGTATCGCTTGTTGGGTGTTTACTTGATCATTTCCTTCTGTGTTAGATAAGTGTGATCCTCTCTTGATGGGCACCCGATGTCTAAAGATCAATTTTTATAACTTAAGTTCGTTGAAAGATTCTGTTGTGAGAAAGGAATCTTGATAAGATTTGTGATGGTTTGTGCATTATGTGTGTTTGGTTGTTGATTCAGAAGGTTATCTTGTTTATGTGAGAAAAGATTCGTCATGATGGCTGTGTTAAGGTCCAATGAGTTTCAGTTTAGATTGAGTTTATGGGTTAGTATGTGGCTTGATAATCACTCCTGATTTATAGATCTTCCAAAGTTTGATTCGAAAGTTCAGTTCTTAGTAGTTGATCTTGATGGAATTATCTCAAGGAGGAGCTCACTTGGAGAGATAAACACTCACAGGTAGGTCATAACTAAAACTTTTGGTAACGTCGGGTATTCTTCCTTCTTCTTCCTTATATTCGAGGACGAACATAGTTTTTAGTGGTGGATAATGTAATGACCCGGAAAATCATTTTTAGAAATTCTGAACTATTCGTATAACTTTAGTTAATTAGTTGATGGGTAATTATAGATAATTGATAGTTAGTGGGCTAAAGTGATAATTTATTTAATACCCTATACTATTTGACCTATAATTATTAAAAATAAGTTAATAAGATTCATCACTTTTAGTATATAATTATTATTAATTTTTTTTTAAAAAAGAAGAAGAAATACTAACCTGTGCAAAGCGGCGGCCGGCATAGGAACCGATTTCTGCACATCCAGGTAATATTTCAGTTGATCTATTTAAATATATAGTTATAGGTCATGTTATAATATTATATTGTGAGATGGTGAAATAAAAAGGAGAAAAATTGAAATCTATTAAATATGTAATTTCATATGCACGCTGCAATGTTTTTGGTAATTAGGGTATTAGAATTATTATTATTAATTTGGTGGTAATGATTAGTGTGTAGTGGTGACCAATGATTGAGGCAATCATTAGGGATAAGGTAATCATTAGAAATAGAGTATAACTTAAATTATGTTGATGGTTTTATTATGCCATTCCTCGGACGATAAAAGAATAGATATAACTTGTCACCGATTTGAGTTTTTACTTTTTGATTATCAAGTTTCGATATTATAATATGGGTAATTAAATTCTGGGTGCATTATATTGTATGAAAACTATTAGGATTGTATTATTGGGAGAAATTAAAACTTAACCCTAAGCTTGAAACTAAGGAACTTGATTATAAATTCGGGGTGAGTTATTGGGTCTAGACTAGACACATAATAATATGAATGTTGTTATTTTCAAAATCTTATCGCGGTCATCTATTTGAATAGATTGCTTTGAGTTGGAAGTTCAACGAAAAGGGAAGGCTCAAGTCCCGGAGTGAATTCTTGATTGATTGAGGCAAGTGGATTTCTATACCCTTGTTAAGTGTATGGAATTCGTGTATTTTCTTGTGATATGTGTTTGGGTAATGAGACTTGGTGATGGGTTGACTTGTACATATTGATTATTTTCTAATGATGAAAAAGGGGTAATAAAAGACTGTGTTTAATTATTGATGTGTGATGTTTGAGACTAGGTTGAAGGGCTTGTTGAATCATTGTTGATGTATCACGGTTGTATTGTTGTGAATTGTGTATTGTTATGAAAATGGTCATCTCCTCATTATTTGTGTGAACATGTCATTTGCATTGGTTCTGAAACATGGTTGTGATAAGTGTTATGTGATAAGAGGATGTACCATTTTGAGGGACGTATCGCGCGCCACGATGGATACTATTTATCGAGGAACGTATCACGCGCCGCGATGGATGCATGGACAGATAGGTCCCCCATGGGCCCCGTACTGAGAGACAACGGGTGTGTATCACTAGGTCAGACATGCATCACTATACTTGACATTGCATTCCATTGCATTGTAAATATTTATCATTCGTGAACTTGACATTGTGTTTTGCTGATCTTGTGAGTGCCTTTCTGTGGAACTTTGATTGGTGAATATTGAGCTTGTTGTTGAGGATATGTAATTGTTTGAGTGTTGTTGTTGAGTTGTGTGCTATGTGACTTATGAACTGTTAGGTTGGGATGGTTTTAAGCAGGTTGTAGTCGTGGAAATTGTAATTGACGAATATTGAGCTTGTTGTTGAGAATATGTGATTGTTAGAAGGTTGTTGTTGAGATATGTGCTATGTGAATTGTGAACTGTTAGGTTGGGATGATTTTATGCAGATTGTAGTTGTGGAGGTTCGGTTGGGGTGTAGGGAGTATCCGTATTCTGTCCCCTTAGCTTGTGTTTAGAGGTTTACTTACTGAGTACCGCGTGATTTGGTACTCACCCCTTGCTACTACATTTTTTGTAGGTTACTAGCCCGGACCTTTGTGATATATTCTCTTCTTTTCCGAGGCTTCTTGGAGATTTGTGAGGTAGCTGTTTCCCAACTCAGCAGACCTTCTTACTCCTGTTTATGATCTTGTTCTACTCTAGAAACAGTGTCATATGAGACTTGTATTTTTCTTTTGATTCAATTGTAATACTTTAGAGGCTTGTACATGTGACAACCAGATTTTGGGGGGATTTTTGAGTTTATTACAAAAAATTCCGCATTTTATTGTAATGGTTGAGTTTTAGGCTGACTTGTCTTGGTGGGTTAAGACGAGTGTCATCACGTCCATTTTTGGGTCGTGACAAATATAGTTATGCGGATAGGGTCATGTATATGCTTAAATCTTCTCTCTTCTGCCATTTTAGTCGCCAAGCCTACATTATCAACTAGTCCTTGAGTAATACATAGATCAAAAGATGGAAAATCGCTAGAAAATTGGTAATTAAATGTGATACCTCTTCTAATCCTCTTTGAGCCTGCCATTAGAGAAGAATCTTTGAGGTTTTCCTTATCTAAAATCCTAATCGAAATTGAAGAATTTTACGCAATTAAACAAACAAATATTTTGAAAGAATTAAGAGTTTAAGTTTTGTACACTGTCGGTGTATAAAATTCTTTACACCATCAAATGAATTAAAGGACAATAATGTAACTTTAAAATTAATATTTAAGAAAAGATATTAAATAAAAAATACTCTAATTAGAGTCTTAGTTATACTCTAATCAAATTTATTATTGAGAAATATTATTTCCTTTTCAGGAGTAAATCAACTATGTGTCCCTTGATATTTTTAATCAAAATTTTAAGTATTCAATTTTTTTAAACAAAATTGTTACTATTAGTGAAGTAATAATTCAATGTATTAGATAATGTGACTAGTTCTTTAACGCTTTAGCAATAGTTGATCTTGCGGAGTTTATTTTGCTTTATGAATTCTCTAGTACACCTTTTTTTTTGTAATTGCTATATAAATAAATTTCAATTTTCTTGAGAAGCATTTGTAACTACAAATATTATATTAAAAAATTGTATTAATATTTTGAAGTGCTTGCATTGAAGAGATCAAAGTCATGAATTAGAAAGAAAGTTAGAGAAATAAAATATGGAAGGAGGGTTTGGGAGAGAGAAAGTAATTGTAGAGCTTGATTTAAGGAAGAAGACTTTTTTTGGAACGAATGGTAACTTGCAATAGCAGGTAAATTTATCTGATGGTGTAAATAATTCTATACAATACGGGTGTGCACTATTTAAATTAAACCAAAAGATCAAACAAAAGCAAACCGAATTTTAATTTGGATTGGTTTTTTGGTTGGGAAAATTACATATATATACACATCTTTATTTTCCATAATTTTCATTATTCCCTACCATTCCAAAATATTTCAAAAATCCCTTATTTTTTTTCAATTCTCAAGTCATCCAGATACATAAGCATCGCAGCCTCAACCTACGTTTTTCCATTCCTTTTTTCACTCTTTTAACCTCTCCTAATTTCACTCCACAATCTTATCAGTTACAATTTTCATCTCAATTTGAATTTCAAAACGATTCTCACTCCAGTCAATCAAATTCAAACCACTAAATAGGTACATTTTGTTTTCTCCATTGTCGTATTTTAAAAAAAAATCATCTTTATTTTATGATATATATGGATCATGCTCCTTAAAAAAAAGGGTAGAAAAGTTTCATCTACAATTTCTCGACTAGCTGTACCCAAGGTAATGATTTTCGACTTATTTCTATGATATTTTTGATGTTCAATCTTGTATCTAGTAGTTGATTCAAATGCATGATACATTGTTGAAAAAGGGGTAGAAAAATTTCATCTACAATTTCTTGACCTACTCTACCCAAGGTAATCATTTTTTTTTATCTATTTCTATTCTATTTTTTATGTTCAATCTTGCATCTAGTAGTTGATCCAAATGCATGATACATTACTGAAAAAGCAATTTTATTATATTGCAGTGTATCATTATTCGATTTAATTGTTTGATACATTAAACTCTAAGCTTGTTAATACATAAAACTCTAAGTTTATCACATTGCAATGTATCAAATTATAAATGTAATGTAGTTTGCTGAATTATGTATCACTCACAACATTTCATGTACCTAATATAAAAATATAATGTTTATTGTTATTCTCAGTGTATCAAGTTATAAATGTACTGTAATCTGATGAATTATGTATCACTCTCAACTTATGATATATAATGTATTGTAATATGATGATTTAAGTATCAGCCCCTACATATCATGTACTTGATACAAAATAATATTATTGAAGGTGTCATATTCATAATATTAAAGTATAATGAGTACCATATTCAAATCTATGATACATTATACATTATATAAAGTTGCAGTGTATCATATACAAAATATTATACTATGTATCAGAGCGAACTGACTGGTCATCATTGGATGCTTACAAAGAAAGAAAAATTGGAATTCTGTTGGAAACACAACACCCGTTTGATGTTGAATTTGTACAAGATATTATGCAACAAGAAAGTGACACCCTGTAAGTTTTTATATGACTTTGTTTTGATTTATATGCTCAATGCAATTTTATAATGTATCTTCTTCATTTTGAAGGGACTCTAAACTGTTTGTAGTTGATTTTGCTGAATTTCTTAGCAAAGAAATTTCAATCTTATCTAATGATTTTCGATCCAATTATCTTCATGCAAGATATGAAACATTTCTATGAAAATACGGTAGCAAAAAGGCCGAGGCAGGATATGTTAGTGAAAATGATGATCGCCGAAATCTAGGGGACAATTCACACCACCAGACCAAGAGGATTTGGTCAATATAGACAAGTCATTATGTATGTGTGGGAACACCCATTTGAATGTTTTACTATTTTTAAGTTACATTAAATTAAGTTTTAGACTGTATCTCTAAAAACTTGGTCTCAATATATTTTATTTTTTAATCTCAATATGTGTATTTTTCTTTATTTTTTTGTTGTAATTATAGTGCTTGTGGTACACAATACAAAATAGGATACTTTTAAAAACTATTTGAAACAAAATAGCTTCATAAATTTAAGCATCACACAATTTTATCAATCAAGAGGTTGTTTATTAAGTTATTGATACACTTGATATCTAACCACTCCAATGTATATTTTAACATGTATCAATTACATAAATTAATGTATCAAATATATTATTTTGTCTTTCCTTTTATATGTGATACTTTAACATAAAATTACAGTAAACACAGTCGTTTACAATCATGATGTATCAAATACATTATTATCAAAATCAAAAAAACATACATTATATAAATATTGTACCAGATTTACAAAATTTAATAGTTTAACAATGTGATTAAATCATTATCAAATAGAAATGTACAAAAAGCTGAACAAATTTTTATTTATTAATTGTAACACTTCAATATATTGGAAGTTGAATGAAAGAAAGTATCACTTCTCTTTGGGTATAAAAGTACAAGATCGCATGTTGTGACTTTCATGTCTATAACGTAAACAATAGTTTGTGCTCGTAGTTATCGTTTCACTAGAGTTTTTTCTTTCTTTTTGTGATCGTCTAGACATCCTTTTGTATCTAGGTGGCAAGACAATTTCCTTATCTGGTAGTGAAATCATTGAATCTTTCACAATTCCTTATTTATCTTTCAAGACAAACTTTGTATCTTCTTCCAGAATCATAGATTGAATAAAGATACTCAGATGATGCAACAACCTGTCAACATTAAACAAAATTAGTGATACATACCATAAAACAATTATTATCAATCACAAACAATCAGACAACTAACTTATATTTAATATCATATACAAAATATAAATATAAGTTGATTCATATCCCCATTCGCGAACATTTTGATGTGTTTACAACAAATTACATATATAATGTATCATCTATAAAATACAGTATTTCACAAACACTATAATAAATAGTAATGTATCATGATGCTTTATATCAACAACACAGTGACTCACAGCTCTAAAAACTCATTATATATACGTCAAACTAGTAATGTATCAAGTTGTAACCATTACTTTATCATGATTTCATGACTTATATATCCATATACAAATTCAAATATCTAAAAATACTTATTAAAACACATATAAAAAATAAAAAAATAAAAATTCACATGTATATGATACTTTATATTTTTAGCACACTAACTCAAAGATCTAAAAACACAATGCATATACGTCAAACTAGTAATGTATAAATTTGTAATCAGCGATGTATCGCGACTTATATATCAATATAAAAATTCAAAAAAAAAACACAAAAAAAGCAAATCCAAACAATTGCACCAGTTGATACATCAAAACTTTGTATCTCGCCAACATTCTTATATGTTGTATCAATACAAATGGGATACATAGCAAATCCAACCTTACGTTTCTTCACCTCAACATACAACTTTACTCCTATATAATTCCAAAAAATCAGTGCAGGTGAATTATCGTCTACAATGTATTGTATCTCGATTAGTATATATTGATGTATCAGGTAACTAATTAGTGAACTAATTGTGTATATATACATTTGTACAACAATAACATTCAATACAATAATTCGAAGAGATTGCTTGCCAACCCTTCAATGAAGCAGGCTATGTTTTTTCAGCTACCTGCTCAATCAGGTGATGCTTTCCATCAAATTTTAAATGAACTTGCGCATAAACTTCCACACGACAGGAGTGTCTACTGATATATATCCCGCATTGTATATATTATTTATGGGGTAGGATAATTGAGTTTTAAATGCATTAAAATCTTCTGGCATAGATTGTTGATGCATGATAAATTGGTTGATTTTTTCCTCAACCCTTTTCAACTCCGTAGAGAGTGATGGGTGTCCTTTCTTTTTTTCGTAATTATTGAAGGTCCTGGTGTATTCATAGGTCTCACACATGGTCCTAATTGATTAAGACTTGTCCATTCAATGTTAGACATATGAAGAAATTCTAACGAAGGTGATGGTCTCTTCCCAAAACGTCCTACCAATTTCGTTATAGTCGTTCCATGGTATAAAGTTTTTACTACTCTCACAGTCCAACAACATACCATATTCTCACTAATTATCCGTCCAACATTAATTGTGAATCCATTTTCTTTTTACCTCACCAGAATTGTGATCTAGTTTCAAGAGGTCATTTAAGAATAGCATCCATATTTTTGCTGACATACTGAGATTTCAAGTGGCAAATCAATCCCTCTTTCCTTCAGTGTCAATGTCACAATCCAAAAATGGACATGATGGCACTCGTCTTATCCCACCAAGACAAGTCAGCCTAAAACTCAACATTTACAATAAAATGCGGAAATTTATAATCAACTAAAAATTACCCCCAAAATCTGGTTGTCACGTGTACAAGCCTCTAAAGTATTACAATTGATTCAAAAGAAAAACACCAGTCTCAAATGACCTTGTTTCTAGAATAGAACAAGGTCATAAATAGGAGTAAGAAGGTCCACTGAGATGATAAACAACTACCTCACAAATATCTAAGAAGCCTCGGAAAAGAAGAGAATATATCACAAAGGTCCGGGCTAGTAACCTACAAAAAAATGTAGTAGCAAGGAGTGAGTACCAAACCACGCGGTACTCATCAAGTAAACCTCTAAACACAAGCTAAGGAGATAGAATATATGTACTTCTTACACCCCAACCGAACCTCCACAACTACAACCTGCATAAAATCAGCCCAACCTAACAGTTCACAATTCATATAGCATATATCTCAACAACAACATTCTAACAATCACATATTCTCAACAACAAGCCCAATATTCATCAATTACAATCTCCACGACTACAACCTGCTTAAAACCAGCCCAACCTAACAGCTCATAATTCACATAGCACACAGCTCAACAACAACACTCTAACAATTACATATCCTCAACAACAAGCTCAATATTCACCAATCAAAGTTTCACAGAAAGGCATTCACAAGATCAGCAAAACACAATATCAAGTTCACTAACGATAAATATGTGCAATGCAATGGAATGCAATGTCAAGTATAGTGATGCATGTCTGGCGTAATGATACACACCTGTTGTCTCTCAGTCCGGGACCCATGGGGGACATATTTGTCCATGCATCCATCGCGGCGCACGATACAACCCTCGATAATAGTAACCATCGCGGCGCACGATACATCCTCGAAAAATAGTACCCATCGCGGCGCGCGATACGTCCCTCGAAATGGTACATCCTCTTTAATTTCTTATTATTTCCCAATTTACATAACGCTTGTAACAATCATGTCTCAGAACAATGCAAATGACATGTTCACACAAATAATGAAGAGATGGCCATTTTCATAACATTGCACAATTCACCACAACACAATCATGATACAACATCAACAATGATTCAACAAGTCTTTCAAACCATTATCAATTCTCAACACATCACACACAAACAATTATCACATTGCCTTTTATTACCCTTTTTTTATCATTAGAATTAATCAATGTGGACAAGTCCACCCATCACTAAGTCTCATTACCCCCAAACACATATTACAAGGAAATACATGAATTCCATACACTTAACAAGGGTTTAGAAATCCACTTCCCTCAAATAATCGAACAATCTCTGGACTTGAGTCTTTCCTTTTCGTTGTACTTCCAACTCAAAGCAATCTATTCATATTAATAATCACAATAAGATTTTAAAACTAACAACACCATATTACTATAGGTCTAACTTAGACCCAAAACCCATCCGAATTTATAATCCAACTCCCAATTTTGATGCCAATTAACATTTCAATTATCATATTTTCCAAGTTTCAAGTCTAGGGTTAAGTTCCAATTTCTCCAAATAATACCATCCTAATAATTTTCATATAATATAATATACTTAATAATTAATTACCTATCTCATTATATCAAAACTTGAAACATAATGTGTTAATGAAGAAAATCTTAAACATCGAATCCACGCTAAGCCTGAGAATTAGTGATTGACCGCGTAAGAGAAAGTGCCAATTCTGACAATTTCCAATTTTTCCCCTCGTCACCTAATCATTGTTATACGATTACCTCATGATTACCGTAACAATTGTCCATCAAAATTTTGTTTGCCCAATTCACAGAAACCACCAAAATATTGTGTCAGCCACATTAATTCAAAGTCATGTCTTCCCTTTCCCCAAACTAAATATAATTAAGTACATATATAATTTAGCACTTCAATTATATTCTTTATCCCTCAATCAAGTTTCATATATATTTTGTTTGATAAAATATTTCACAGAATCCCAAACGACTTGCAACACGAAAGAAAGAAAACGCATACAATAGTTTTCATAGCATCCACAATTTAATTCTTTTCCATAAATACTATTATAATTCAATACACATTATTTCTAATTCCTTAGTTTAAAAGAAAGATTGAGATTAGTAAGGTTATACATGAAACAACGAATCTAACCTTGTCAATGCGGAGGTTAAGTTCTCTCGCTCGATAATTTCAGCCGCCATTGATTTGTATTGGGATAAAAATAATAACCCTTCTTTAATTTAATTTAGTTTTCACACATGGGAATAATGACATAAAGTATTAAATAAAAAATTATCAACTTAGCCCATTATCCACCAAATAAATTACTATTTAAATTAACGGAAATGATCTTTTATGAAAGACAGATGACTAGTTCTCAAAATGGCCTAACGGGTCATTACAGTCAAAGTGCCAATCAAATCCATATGAACATAGATGTGGAGTAAAGACATCAAAATTACTTTCTTCAAGTAGCTCTTGAAATACATGGTCATCACATTGTGGAGTATCATATAATTCAGTGATGACTTCTTTATTGAAAGGGATGATATTACCTCGAACTGTGGAGGTGAGGTTTTCTACGTCCATGTTGGCATAGAACTCTCGATCTATAATTAATACTGTTGCTCCAGGATTTTTTGCAAATTTTGACCATTCAATTATGACAAGCACGTTCATGATATGGTCATTATCTAGTGACGAAAAATCAATATCTCTTTCATCAATAATCCCATGACGTATATGTCTAAAGGGCCCACTCCATTGTTGTTGCTGATATGAACTTACTCTTATCAATTTGTGGATTATTATTATGATTTGGATTATTATGAGTTAAATTATCGTGATAAAATTACTTTCATCTTTTTCTAACTCCATATTGTTGTGACAGTCAAGAGAGAAAAAAAAGATAAAATTAAAGGAGCACTACCAAGAGATCTGTGAAAGTGAGTTGTTATATATATATATATATATATATAGTAAAAACTTTAGGAAGAGATAAAGAAAGAAAAATGATGGTTCAAAGTTTTATATAGAGATAAGGAGAGCAGAAAGCAATCTGTCCATTTTATAACCGTTTAACTTTATGTGTTATGACGTTCCTACAACACAACTTTTTTTATTCATATTTGTAGTTATCTCAACTTTTCCTTTTCTTTAAAAAAAATGCTACTATGTAGGTACAAGCAATGTTATGCCCAAGTCATATAAATTATTATTATTATAGAAATTTTTAGAAACATTGTCTTGTTAAGGAATGTATGTTGACTAAATACTACACACACATTATATATGGCTTCAAACGATGGTCATTTACCTTGAATTTTTCTTTTCAACTTTTATTTTGTATTTCGACGGCACCATATGGGGTTACTTCGGTGATGATATACGGTCCTGTCCATCGTGATTTGAACTTTTCAAGAAATAGTCTTAATCGTCTATTGTACAATAGAACATGATCTCCCAATTTAAATTTCTTATGGCGAATGAGATTATCGTGCCATTTTTTGTCCTTTGCTTGTACAATTTAGCATTTTCATATGCTTCAAGTCTAAATTCCTCCAATTCATCAAGTTGCAACAATCGATTTTTTACTGTATCAGACAAATCCAAACTAAACATTTTTATTGCGACGTAACTGGCACTCAAGAACCATTGTTGGTTCCTCCCTTGGCCTGACTCAATACTAAGTGAAAGACTTACTCAACATTACATGAACTCTAAAGTAAAGATTTAACTCAAAAGTCTCAAGACATAATTCAGAATATAAAAAAAAAATCAACAGGCCAAAAGAGGCAACCCAAGTCTAGAACATTAACAACTGAAAATGAAACAGACTTCTCAAAACTCTACTGTCTATGAAGCCTCTAAGTATTACGATGGATGTCGAGACAAGACCCTCGATCATCCTAACAAACTGAAGATAAAAGCAAGGTGTGGAGCCCTCCAGAAAGCAAGGAGGCTCACCAATCAAACTCTATGACCCTGGTTACGTGTATCTTCATCATAAAAGATGCAGGCCAAATAGTGTCAGTACATGAAATGTACGAGCATTCAAGGGGAATTCTAAAGCATAGATATAAGCTTGAACTGATAAAAAGGAAGAACATAGTCACCTCATCTCAACTCAAGGATACTCAAAGATACTTAAAGATACTCAAAGATACTCAAACTCAGAAATACTAAACTCAATTCAATATAAAATCAACATTAAGGATGCATTATAAATAAAGCTTTTAAAGCAGTAAATAACAACTCAATGTATTTAAAAATACAATAATAACTCTTTACTGTTATTTGAGAGATTCTCTAACCGACAACCATCACTATGAGTTATGTTATGATATAATGTCTCGGCCGCTCTACCAGAATTGTCATATACCTTGCTGGAGTATAGAGCATCCTCAACTAAGTGGAACCACTAAGCTATGCTTAAAAGCAATAAGGAATCATTTAAAAAGTATGACCTTTACCTATATTGGCATACATAGTTTATAATGACTTTGAGTTGTCTGGACTTGTCACCATATCGGTGCTCAATACTACTCCCAATAATACAACTCATGCTCACATGTTTAAAAATATTTCATCATTCTCAAATTTGAGATTATTACTCAAAAGATTCTCTTAAAAGAGATAGTGTTCAAAACTCCCCATGAACTCATTTGAAAAATAAGGTTTCCTCTCATTTTAAATGTAAAAGTATTCACTCTTAGAAATACTGTCACGCCCCGAGGCTAGCCCCTGGATGCAACACGGGACCAAGGATCACGAGTGACCCCAAGCTAACCCTATTGGCATAATCATAACCATACTAAAACAAACTGAATCAATAAATAATGTGTGAAAGCTAAATCATGATAAAACTTAAATGATGGGGAATACTCATATACTACGTCTGAATATATGAAAACTGAGAGTTTGAATACAAATAAAAAGTCAAACTCTAAGACTAAAGCTGAAACTAACTATGTCTGAAATAAGCCTCTAAACTAACTAGAAGTACTGGGACATGCCCCAGTTAAATCTAGCAAAAATTGAAAACCAAACACTAAAATGGAAAGATAACATGTAAATTGTCCTCGAAGAATTAGGACTCACCACTGATGCTGCTGAGCTGAAGATCGAGAACCGATCTATGCGTGATCTGACTACTGAGGACATCAACCTACATCACGAGAAGATGTAGCGCAGAGTATGTGTCACGACCCGAGACTACCCCCGAGACGCGGACACGGGACCTAGGACCACAAGTGATCCCAAGCTAACCCTGTTGGCATGATCATGAGCATACTAAAGATAATAAACTGATGCGGAAGCTAAATCATAATTAAAATGAAAAGATGGGGAATACCCATATACTATAACTGAG